>JACXSJ010001472.1:0-89441 GCA_014851325.1 Pentalonia nigronervosa
AAAAAAAAATTGAAAATTTCTTATATACCTATAAATAGCTCAAAAATAATCAAAATATATTGTACATTTTACGGTGTATAGAAAATAGTGATATAAAGATTTAGTGAAAATTGCATGTATCTACTATTATTATTTTTTGTGTTACATCAAAAAACGAAATCGATTTTGTCAAAAATTTGCTTCGCGTAAAAATTCCCGTTTTTTCTTTAATTTTGTTTTTGTTTTTTTCGGACACGTTTAAAAATGATAAGGAATTTTTACTTTTGATCCCCTTAAGTACCAAATAGATTCACATTCCTGTTAGAAAAAATACTGATGAAGAAAATCAAGATACTTTTAATAGCTTAAAAAGTGTTTTTAGAAAAAAAAATTTTTAAAAAAACATATTGTAAAATCAATACATTCATCGCTCTGCTCAGAATTTAAAATGATAAATTACAACATTAGAACATACAATATTACTAATTTTTTGCTTTTTTTTTTATCTTATCGACGAGCCATTATTTGGTGATCCATGCAGTGCCCTGACGTGTTGTATATACCTATTACTTTTACAGTATGAATATAAATGCATAATAATGATTTCGCTTACCTTTTTTTTTCAACTCTTAGGTTAAATACGAAACATATAGGTATTTCAGTAATTTTTTATTTTTATGCAGTATCGCTTGTTAAAAAAATAATTCGTTGTGTAACGGATGAGTGAATAACAGTTTAACTATAATAGTCATAGACTTTATTTTTATAATATTAATTATTGGCCTTCTTTCAATGAATCGACAAATTTTCTTTCTATTTCGATAATCTCCATAGACTTAATATACGCCAGGAAAAACTCTATGGCATTGCCTGATTAAAAATGGCGGCAGTCGTTGTCGGTCATAGTATATTTTCCTCCATGTTTCGTAAAAGTTTGGTATCCCTTCGCAGTTCCACCATTGATAATAAAACGAACCAACAACTTTTGTGAGTATCAAAAGACGCTTTTTTTCTAATGTCTTTGTAACAAATCCTGTAATATGTCATATTACGTATATACATCTTCAGTATAAGCATTGATACGTTGAACAAAGGTAAAACTAAAGCGTAGTTTACACGATGCTAGCGACTAGTGAAACAACATATTATTTTACTATCTCACTAGTACATAGTAAAATAGTTATTCAATATACACGATATTCAAATACTAGTAGTTACTAGTAGTTCAAGTACCACTAGCACCAGTAGTCAGTACCACATACAGTCCGATACTACTTAAATTATTTTTAAGTTTTTCAAAATTACTGTTTTTCAAGTTTCTATTTAAATAATCTTTATGTTTAATGTTCAATAATATTGGATATTGTTCGTATACATCGAGAAATTGGAAAATATCATCAGTGTTCCACTTCGCTTTAAAATGACTCATCATAAATTTGTTTATGATAATATATTCAACAAGAAAATTAACAGAAACAATAAATAATTAAAACTTATAATATCTGAATAATCAATATTCGGTATCGTAGTGTTTTCACAAACTGCCGGAGAAATACAAGCTACTAGCTCGAAATAAACAACTAGTGCCCAATTACATGATACTATTTTTACTCGCATCGGATAAAATAGCGCCCTAGTTTGCTAGTAAAGTTGAAACGGTTCAACTTAATTCGCAAACTAGTTTACTAGCACGCTCAACTAGACAATGCTTTTTTATTATCAGATAGTGAACTAGCTTACTAGTTGCTAGTAAACTAGCATCGTGTAAACTACGCTTAAAATAGTCATAATCATGATTTTCGGAAATGCTATACGGCTCCTCTATAGAATCTTTCACAACTGTAGTCCCTACAAGGGTTTTTATATTATCCAATATAGAACAATTTCCATGTTTTGGGCCAATCATTGCATTATGGACTAATAAAGTAATAACCTCTTGTAAGCTGCACGGGATTGACTACAAATGGGGTTATCGTTATAACAATGGTATATACAATGGTATCGTTATAACCCCCTCGGCTACGTACTGCAGTCTAGTGATGGGCAGTAATGAATAATTTGTACTATCGAATAATCTGCACCACCGAATAATTATTCGAATAATCACCACCGAATAATTTTTAATAAGAAAAACAAGTGTATCAAGGTTTTCGGGCAATAATCTGTTATGCCTTGCTGACATAATTTGACCGGTCTTGGAAAATATACGTTCTGAAAGAACTAATGTTGAAGGTATTGTTGCAATATTTTAATGTCACTTAATTTAATGGATACAACAGCACTTTATGTTTTAAATTTTGGCAGACATATTTTCTGATAAGTATCGGTTATTAGATACTTAAATAATTTTTTTCATTTTTATTATATCTACAACTGGAATAAACCGAACACGAATTAAGATAAACAGGACAGAAAAGACCAAATGGCAAATATCACAGGGAAGATAGAACCCAACAAACTCAAGAAAAGTACATATCGATTCTTAGCGCACTCTACCAGGCAATATATTATATATTTTAATTTTAATGATGGTATACATTATCGAAATTTGATAACAAATTGTAACCAAAAACAAATAAGTAAATAACAATAAATTGAAAATCTATTTATCTATTATAGTGTTATGTATTATTTTTATAGTAGGTATATTTTAATATTTATGAAACCGTAAGTTTAGAGCATTTTTCTTTTTTTCATTCACTTTTGCAATATTTTTATTAACAATTTGTGTATACTGACGCATTCACATAGTAACATAGTAAGACAAAATTGATATTAATGTATCATATTTGTATTGACTACAAGGCCAATTGATACTTTTTAATATGCGTGCAAAAAAATCATCAACTGTCAAATTAAATGTGTCACTATAGTCACAAAATTTATAAAATGATTTTTCCATTTCTATAATTAGAGAAAATAAAATCTTGTTTGGATGAGGTAATACTCCTCTTGATTTTAAATTTGTAAGTACTGATTCTGATGTATCACAAAAATCTGTTGTGCCTGAAAAATTATTTATTTTTAATAGGTATTTATTATTTTTATAATAATTAGTAGACAAATATTATATTAATTATATTTTAAATGATACCTTTTCTCTGAATAATTCCCTTCTAAATATTTCCATGTAGCATTATAAATTAAGTACTTTAGTACTATTAATATTTTGTACACTTTTAGAAATAAGATTCTCATAGACAAATACTGTAAGTATTGCCCCTTTCTTTAAACTAGGTTTCACCTTTTCATCTATAAATTGTATATAATTTAAATATCAAAGTTACAAAACTCGATATATATTTATTTTAATTTACCGTCTACAATACTCACATTGCTGTAGATATCACTTCATACAGAGTATGATGTTAAAAAACCATCACTAGTAAAATGTTTTAAACAAACATTTTAAAGATGTTTTTTGATTATTCACCTTACTTGCAGCTATATTCCATCCTAATTTTAAGTCATTTTGTAATTTATGTAAAGAAATTTTTGTATTTTTTTTATACTAGTATATCCAACCACAGAATATACACCTATTTTTCAATTGAAATGTATATCGAAGTTGGATGTATCTACATTTTTAAAGTACCAAGTGAAAAAATAGTTATCAAATTATAAACTAATATTTACATTTAAGTAAATTAATCGAAATACTATAAATAGAAATTGATATAAATATTGAACATTTGTAGCGGCAAATTAAAAATTAACTCGGTGATTTGGTTATATTTTGTTGTAATATAGAATATAGATTCAAACAATTGCGTACCTATCCCCCGTATACTGCAGATCATGTCGTTTACAGTCTTGTATATCTCAATTCGTGATTTGTACTAAATAAAGTCTCCAGATGGTGGTTGAATAAGCTTATATGTTATAAGAAATGTCAAATGTTCAAATAAATTTAGTTCATTATGGTAATAATAATCCCATGATTATTTTAATTATTTTAATTATTTTATTTATTTACATTCCTTAAACCAGTTTTTCTTTTTGATTCTACAACTTTTAACTCCATCTTCTAATTCTAAACTTTCCATATAATTAGTAAATTGATTAGCACATGTTTAATATTTACTATATAAATGTTTTACTAGAAAAAGTATTGTAAGGATTTTTTGAGTATAATTTTCTACTATTAATATCAAATCCATTGTTGAGCACATGACAAAATTAATCTGTCGTTTCATACCCTTTAAATTCCTCATCCTCATTTTTCAAGTAAATTTGAGCATTACTTACACTTTTGCTTAAAACTTGAGCAGCCAATTTTACAATCATCTTCTCATTCTTGTAGTACTCTTGCTTTAATGTCAACTTTGTTGCTAATTTTAAACCTTTTTGTTCATTTTCTTAACATTTTTAAATATATTTTCATTCTATAAATTCACCATCACCATTTTTAAAAAAAAAATTTATTGCCATAAGTGTTCTTTATTAGTTTTATCGTGTGATCTTGATAATGAAATTTAAATATTTTCTCATTTGTAATAGGATTAGTAATAAAAGGGTTTAAAGTGTTAAAATCAGTTCCTAAAGAAGCATATATACTGAGGTTCACTGTCGCTCTATTAAATATAATTGAATTGAGGTGTATTCCAGTTTCAGTAATCTTCTTCATTTAATCCATTTAACAAAAAATATGCTACTGTCATTTTCCAATAACTATTAAGACCAACAACTAAAAATACTAATGCATTTTTGGCAATTGGAATTTCATCATAGTCTTAAACAATATTTGTATCAATGTTTACATGTTCATAAACATTTTGGTGAATGTCGTTTTTTAGATGTCATTTTATATACAACTCATCTATTGTAAGATTAGAGTAAACATGCTTATCATTTGCTATTTTCTGTTTTAAAGTTTTAAATGCTTCAAATGTAAACTCTGATTTATCATCAATAACTATATACCATCTGCTTAATGTTCTAGGGCGAGGTGAATAATGCTGCAATGTAACTGAAAATTCACAAATTTTTTTAGGAGAAGAACGTTTTTCTCTACAACAGCTTCTTTTATAATACTCTCCAATATATCTAAAACCATAGCCTATAGCGTATAATAGAAAAATAAATACATATTATATTTAAAAATAAAACACTAATTATATTACAACATTACATGATAACAAAATAATGCAAAATACACAAAACAATGAATATAAACATACTGTATTCGGCAAACACCTCACCTGCATATGTTGTCTCCATCTTAAAAGTGTACAAGATAACAAATTTATGCACAGCAGTTCACATTTTGCTTTGTTAATTTTAATATTAGAGTGAATTTACCTATAATTAAACTTTAAGGCAATAATATGCTTATGGTTTTACTGGTTTGAACCAACAAAGATAAATAAGAACTGCTAAGCATAGATTTGGCATGTTAGACAGAATGATGATCAGAAACATGCTTGAGAGATGTCATGCTCTTAAAATAAAGATATTTTTTATGAATAAAAAAAAATTGTTACAATAGCATTATCATAATAACATTAAATAAACATATATCTAGAATAAAATGTATAATATAGAATACTTTTATATAAATAAAAATATAATAATTACAATTTTTGCATAATTATCTATATTTTAATACATAACTTATAATAATCTATCACAACACTTCCCCTTGATGGGTCATTCAAAGATCTGGATTTTTATAACAATTCTTATTAATTATTCTTTATTTTAGAATACCTCTTAAATAAATTAAATACATATACATTTTTATATTTAATTTTATAATGTTAAAATATAGGTGTACATAATAGTTATGAACATATAAAACATTTAAAATAATTAATACTTAAAAAATGGATTAAATAGTATTTTTGCGAAATTCAGAATATTTAAATGGCCCAACACTAACTACAACATATCTTTAAATAAAAAGCTGTGTTTTCTGATATCAAACATTTATTCTTAAGTTTTTTAACTATAATATTAAGGGAGCTGAAATTTTTCTCTAAGTGTCCAGTTTTTTGCTTTAAAAGTTTATTTTTGTGTCTTAAGTTCTAAATAGAATTTTTAACTACTATTAATTACAGTAGTTACAGTATAATTACAGTTTACAGTTTAATTACTGTTGTTATTTTTCGGCGTTTAGGTGTTGAAAAATTTTCATCAACTTTACTAGAGAATAAAAATCTTCTCGAAGAAGTCAACAGACTTAAAATATTTAAAAGATTAGTATAAAGTATTATGAATATATTAATAAATTTTTTTTTACTTATTAAATTATAATTTATAGTGACAAAACATAAAAAATAAACTAAATGATACATATAAAACTATAAAGTTGATAGTACCTTTTATTTATCATTAGAGGTGTATGTACTAGTGATACATTAGAAATATAAAAATTTTTCTAATAATTTCTGTATTTATGGTTGAGTTATTTATGACAAATAATACAGCAATAAATCATCTTACAAAATAATTATAACTTGTCTATTTACAGTTAACAATTAAGTACCAGAAAATAAAACGATTTAGTAAATAGTTTGGTATTTTGATATAATGAGAATAATGTAAACAATTTTAAAATATTAATAGTAAATCACAGATATGAATAGAGTGACTAAATTGATTATTAAGACAATTTAATAATGTATACATTTATTTATTTATTTATTGTTACAACCATAGAGGGCTCATATTTGTTTTAATGATGAACCATTGTTACTTTGTTAGCGACACTTATTTTAAACCATTTATTTTTTTACTAGTTTTTGCATTTTAGTATGCTGAAAAATATGATTAGGTCAAAATTTGACGATCTGGAGAACTTTTAACATTTTGTTGACGTTAG
This sequence comes from Pentalonia nigronervosa, assembly GCA_014851325.1. Taxonomy (NCBI): domain Eukaryota; kingdom Metazoa; phylum Arthropoda; class Insecta; order Hemiptera; family Aphididae; genus Pentalonia; species Pentalonia nigronervosa. Next base: position 6,803 of record JACXSJ010001472.1, read on the forward strand.
ATTCATTACATTTGTAAATTCAAAATTTCCGCCAAAATAAGATCATATTAGTAACATAACCTTATAAAAGGGGCCTTATCGTCTACCTCTTTTGTTGCTTTATAACCATAGATAACATATAAATGAATAGAACATCCCTATACTTAATACACACGGTATAATGTGCTCGAAGAGAATATATGTTACCACACTGGTTACTTGTGGTTGTACAAGTGGTTTATATAAAACCATATTTCTATTTATGTTATCGATTGATATCGTTTTTAATATTAAAAAGTTTATAAAATATACATTTTACAATTTTACAGGCGTAAAACGTGAACACACGGTGCGAGTAGGATAGAACTCAACTATACGGTATAAGCGGTATATGTAAGGTTTTAGTATAGATACTACTGGTTAACCATTAAATAACCATATTTTTCAACCAATCACAGTTCTAGAATATTCTTCAAGAAATTATGTTTCGTGGTGAACTGTGAATGTGCCCATCGTGTGTCCAATCGATAAAATCGCATTCTGATTGGACGGTACTTTTTTAGTATCTTTTAATAACCAAGTTGTAACTGAATATACCAAGAGTTTAGTACAGCTCAACTCTTATCCAATATGATTACTAATTATAACCATAGTTACGACACACAACGTAGCTGTGAATCCGGCTTTAAGACTATTTTTTAAGGAGAAAAAAAGTGTACCTATGCATATTTAATATTTTTAAATAGCTATAATAATAACTTATAAGGAACTTTGTATTATATATTTAATCGAATGAATATTTTTTTATCGACATTTTAGAAAAAAACTAAAATAAATCGATGACGGTCAAACTTTTTCTTAACCAAGGTTACCAAGCAATTATTTTAATAATAATATTTTAATAAATTTTCTTATTGTTTTCCCAATTATTTTAACAAGTAGAGGTACTGAAAATTTTCAATTTTGACCTCTCAAAAATACCATCTAAATCCACTTTGCTACCATTTTTCATTAAATTTGAATAATTTGTTATCATCATAGAATATAGTCTTAGACACTTATTTTCATGTGCATATAACTTTATCAATGTCATAGCCTCGCGCACCAACCTATTTTGTAGATTTCTTTTTTGATGCATCGAGTAGCAACATCGAATTGTCCAATGTCCATCTTATTTTATAATTGTTCGACTTGTTCGAGGTACATTGAAAATCATCAGATTACTAATCTGATTAACCATAAAGTTTAATGAAGAACAGACGAAATGTTCCGCACAGATGCCTAATATGAATATTATGGTTACTTGGCCGGTGTGATTACCGCTAAGATCATAATACAAATATATTATTACCTCAGAATAAAACGAATATATGAAATAGATTTTATCTATTCTGTGATATACTGATATTATACTCTAAGGATTACCGTGATTTAATTAATATAGTTACTCGTAATGAGAATTGATAGACTATTAACCGAGATAGAATAACACTGGACTGCAAATAATTTTTACATGGAAAAAGTTTATAAGTATCACAAAATTGATAAACAATTATGGACTACTGTCTTTTACCAACACTAATTATCCTATGATTTACCAAATCACGTTTGTAAAGTCCAAACTACAAAAATCAATCAGGGATTGCGACCAAACTATTTGTGTATCCTAGGTTTTACTGATAAATCCTACGTTTAACCGATATTTGTACTTTTACTGCAACACACACACACACAAACACACATATAATATTATAATGTAGACCATATAGGTAGTTATTTTTTAAAAAGAAATTAATTATGTTAGGTAACTATTGTTATGTAATTATATACCATCGATAGGAACTTAGATAAATAAATAAGTAAATATAAAATGTTGCCCCTAATAAAAATTATATCTATAGTTAATTTTTTTGTATTACATAAATAATGATTTTTACTGTAAAACATGTAATACATTTACAATTGGAAGGATAATATTTTATTTAAATTTGTTAGATTAAATAATATTATGTTTGATTGTAAAATGTATTCACCAGTTATACCTACTAATTTTAATAATATTAAATTATGTAATATTTGACTAGTATTTAGGTAACTCTCATTTAGCACAAAATCATATTTTTAAATAACCTCACACAACTTGTGCTTGTTGCTGTTCTGGATCAAATATAAAATCTTTCATCGTTACATATGCCATTCCAATTTCGTTAACGGGTTTAGGAATTTCATATTTCACTTCTTCCTCTGTATTTCCAGTTGTAGTTTGAATTTGATTTGCTAGTTCTTCATCTAAGAACAGTAATTTTGTTATCAAATAATTTCATACGTGACCGTAAATAAAAATGTACCATCCATAAAGTAACACATGTTATTCACAATCTGTTTGAAATCCAATTTTAAGTAATCGTTGCCTTTTTCCAACATTTCTCCCAGCGACGTTGTTAATGATTTAAAATTAGGTCTTCTGTATTGGTCTTCTGCCCAACAGTTGGTCATTATATCATACCTGTAAAAGTATAAACATTATTCAGAAAATCGACACACAACGATTTTGTTCAAAATACAACTGTGATATTGTATAACAATATATCTGTATAATATAAAGCTATTATTAAATATGCACTTCTTATGACAAATACAGAACACAAAAGCCAAATTTTTTAAACCAGATACTTAGGCATATTTTGTAAATACTTACTAACGAATAACAACAGCTGAAAACCTTATAGATATATTGATATTTAATTAAGAATCAAATAATGAATTTATTTTTTCGAAATTGATTATTAATTAATTTTACTTTGTCTATATGCGTTCACTGTACCTACTTAATAATAATTGTAAATGTTGAAGTATTATGTTACCCAACTGTACAGCCTACAACAATTGTTAAAATAGGTAAAACATATTGTTAGAGCATTTTAGATACGTATCATATTATTTTAATTCTTCAATCTTTATAAATTTATAAATGAACCTATCATGTGCAGACGTGTAGCTAGTATACTATATAGACAATTCATAGTCTGAAATACAGACGTTTTGTAACAATTTAAGTGGTACCTATAACAGCTATAACCATGCTAAACATAATTCCACAATTATTTTTTATTAGTACATTCATAAACGCAATTTGGGTTAAATTTTTTGGGGTACTAAATTTATGTCGAATTAAATGACTCGTTGGTGGCTTCACACCCCACTCGCCTTATTCACACGCCTTCATTATACTGCCTATAACTTACTAAACTATAATATTAATTTTATATTTATTATTTTACTAATTTATTTTATACACATTATAATAATTTATATTTTATAATATAAAGAAATCGAGATGGTAACTTTGATTTGACACTTAATTGACTCCGTGTTTCCGTTCTTTTTTTAGAAGATTTTTTTTTATTTACTATAGACAATTGATAGACGAAACGGCTAATCGTTTAAAATATGAGTATTTAAGTATTATTGAAAAGAATAGGTATTTATATTATAATTACTAGTTTTCCCCTGTCAAAATTATGTTTCAAGCGTAAAAATTGTCAGTTTATATATACAAATGTACAATGAAAATTCCAATATATTTAGATTAATGTTAAATTATAGCAACTTATTTACAGCACTAATTATACTGTATTACCATATGTCGGTTTATCGACTTATACATTAGTAACAATAATATATGGTACAATATCACAGTAATATTATTTATAAAAGTTTTTGAACAAAATTATAGTTCAACCTATATTGTATTGCGAATATAAATAAATAATTATAAAATTGTTTTAGAAATAAAAGTAGACGCGTTTAACGGAGGAATAAAATATATTTTTAAAAAAATAGTAATATGATATTACGACCGTCTTTGTCTAAAGTCTTTTTGCGTATGCAATAATTTTTCAATTAATTCAAATTTGATACATATTTATAAAACTGGCCAAATTAATGACGAAGTACATGACAATTATTATACAGAATACCTACTTATCTATTTTTTAAAAATTTTTATTAGTTCCAATATAAATGAAGAAAATCTGTGAATTAAAATCAGCGTGTATACAAAACTTGTTATTAGTTATTATATTACATTTCAATCTTTTGTTTTAACTTTTTTAATTTTATTTTAAGTAGATAGTTAATTGTTATTATTTATTATTATCATTATATTTTTAAACTGTAGCTTTTCTTTTAATACCTAAATCCTTTAATTTTAGTTTTAATAATTTAAAACTTAAATATAGTATTGTGAATCTAAAATTTTCTAAAAATATTAAGCGTTTAATTATGATATAATTTAATATTTAATATGATTAATTTGATTTAAAAGATACCAACACTTTCTGTAACTTTTCTGTATATAGTCATATTTATACTTATTAATAACACTTACAATTCAACTGAACAGTTATTTGGTTTATCCATTCGATATCCTTCCTTCAATAGTTTAAATAAATCTTGTACGATTATTCCAGGATACGGAACTGCTCCCAAAGTGACTAATTCCCAAAGTAAGATTCCAAAACTCCAAACATCTGATCTACTTGTGTATATATGATCTGCTAATGATTCTGGTGCCATCCATTTCACCGGAACTATGACACAATTTATGTTTATTAAATCAGTGTATTTCAGGTTTTTTAATCAAAGAAAAAAGTATACAGACCTCTTCCTTTCGTTTTTTTAAAATAAGCATTATCCTCATAAACATCTCTGGTCAGGCCAAAGTCTGATATTTTGCATACTTTATCCTCAGTAACTAGTACATTTCTTGCAGCCAGATCTCTATGAACTAACTATAGATAATATATGTATAATCAGTGTTTTTTATTACATAACTAAATACTTTTATATTGATGTTAAATCATTCTATGAACCCTTATTACCAATTAGATAAATTGTTGGTATTTTAAGTTCCTACTTGTGGTTCGTAATGAGTATTGTTAACTAATTTGTATTTTGGGGTGCCCATTTTATTTTATTTTGTGAATAGTTATTTATCATTTAAATTGAAATTATCGCGTTAATGCCATATTAAATTTTGTAATTTTTACATTATAATTAAATTATTAAAAATAAAATTTCATAGAATTTTAGGAATGGTTATATTTTATGTACAGAAATAAATTAAAAATATTTTTGTATTATACAATTATTTGAAATGTCTATAAGTAAAAGTATTTAAATTCAAGTAAAAAGTATTTGAATTTTGAGTAGATACCAATAACAAAAAGAAAATTGGACAAAATAATATTTAATAAAATTAAAATAAGTTAAATTGGTACTTTAAAAATATGTATTAGATTCTGAGTAGAGCGATTTTTCAATGAGTATTTTTTTTTTTTTGTTTATCATTATCTAATAGGGCAGTAGAAATGCTTCGAATTTTAAATCAGTATCTTTTCTCTAAGGAAAGTAAATCTATTTGGTTCCTTTGAGGGCCAAAAATAAAAAAATTTAAGTAGTTTTCAAAAACTTCAGGAACCCCCCCCCCAAAAAAAAAAAAAAAAATTTAGAAAGAAACGGGGTTTTTATGCAAAATTGTTTTAGTTTTTTTGGAGTAACTCAAAAACTAATAAGATACTTTACGTTTTCACCAAATGTAAGTCTAACAACTTTTTATACACGATAAAAATATTTTGATTCTTTTTCAGCTATTCATAAGCAAGATAAATTTTCAATTTATTAAAAGTTTTTTTTTAAAAATTATAACCGTTAAATAATTTTTTGCTTTGTCAAAAAACTTGAAAACTAAATTCAAAGTTCATTATAAGTTGTTATTAGTGTAATTTAAAAAAAATGAGCTTAAATTCACAATAATTTTCTACGAGCGTTTGAAGTTCAAACTTTTTCAACATTGGATATTTACCCATAAATTAACAATTTTTCATTCAAACGATTTTTTATTTTATTATAATGAAAAACGAAAAATCGCAGAAATGAAATTTTTACAAAATATTGATTTTACTATTTTCTATGTAAAATAAATTTTTTTAAATATTTTAAATTTTTTTAAACAATGAAAATTATGAGACATTTTTGATTATTTTTTAGTTTTTTTCTACAAATGCGGATAATGTCATTTTTTGTCGGATAAAAAAGCTTGAAAATTTAATACAAGGTTCTTAATTAGTTTTTATAATAACAGTTCAAGAATATTAAAGATACATGGTCACGATTTTTTTTATAAGCATTTAAAGTTCAAACGTTGATAAAGTTTATCAAAATCATGAAAGTTTGCATATTATTTTGTAGGTAGTTTAAAATGTATATAATATTTAATTTTGATAGTAAAAGATTGGTAATTTAAAACAAAGTTTTTTATAGGTAATTGATGGTTCAGTATCAATTACCTAGATATAAAAATATAAAACACAATTTTTTGTAGATATTTTAATTTTAAATTGAGACGAAATTAGATTGTTTTTAAACGAAGGATAATAATTTTAGTTATATTGTTGTAATTTAAAAAACATTATTAGTAAGTACTTAACACTTTTAATATATATTTTATACACACAATGACATTTTAAAATACAGTTCTTTTGGAAATGAATTATTTTAAGAGAAATAATATCATAAAATATACTTTGCAATTACGCCAAACTTCTTCACTCAACCGTTTTTCGTAGACAATGACTTATATCATTGAATTCAAATTTAACACATTTCGTAATAATAACTCACACAACATTTGTTGTACAGCAAAGTGGTATCCGCTTGTCTGTATTTTTTATTTTAAATATATTTTAAAGTATTTTTTAATACAATGGGTGGGTGTATCTGGTAATAATTGAATATAAACAAAATATTTTACTTTTAGTTCTGCAAGATAAGCCATTCCTTTGGATATTTGCCAGGCAAATTTCAAAATATCTCTTGGATTGATCGGGTAAAGAGGAAAAGCCATAGATATCAGGCTTTCGTTTTGCTGGAAATTTCCTGCGGTATTGGAAACAAGGCCATTTGTATTGTTGCCTAGAATTCTACTCTTTCGGAGGTATGATCTAGATGATAATTTTTTTTAGTAAATGTAAATTTATTCATAAGTCAACTTACCTTAGTGAACCGTATTTGGCATATTCGATAATAAGGTAAAATGGTCCTTCTTGAGTAGTACAAGCTCCGAGTAGTTTAACTACATTTGGATGATTAACGTCTTTTAACAAGTTGTACTCTGACAACAAATCATCCTTTTCGGTTTTTCCTGCATCGTTTTTTATTGTTTTTACCGCAACAGTCGACATGCCTATATAATATGTAGAATTTATATTTTAAGATGCATTTACATTTTTAATAAACACACAAAGTCATAAAATATTGCTGGAATGTGACCCTTCCAATGAAACTATTGAATGGGTGAAGACAACTTGAGTATGCATATAATAGCTGCATAACGGCGTGTAGACGACGCCGTAGCATTTTTATTAATAATAATGAATGTGTTCATATATCATAATATAGCTTAAACACTTAAAGCCTTTAAGTCACGAGTTCCATACCAAAATTGAAACGTGACTGTCGACTGAAAATTTCCTGGTATAATAATGGATTGAAATATTATTTTTAATTCACTATTATTGTACAATTATTTGACAATATGGAATAATGTGCAATGTAAAGTATAGGAATCTATATAAATAAAGGAATAAAGGAATCTATACTTATTATATATGAATATTGTATAGATAGGTTATATTAATATTAGTTGCATAATCTTACCTTTTGTACCAGGAATATCTATAGCTTGAGCTTTTAGAACTTTACCGAATTCTCCTTCGCCAATCACCTGCTCCAGAATAAGTCTACTTCTCGGGAACTCCCATTTAGGGTCAAAGTCCTGTTGAATAACATATAATAACAATCGTGTAATAATAATGGCCATTGTGTAATTTACAGTATTAATAGTAAAAGTATCTCTGTTAGATACTAGGTTCGGTTGATATTCATCTTGGTTGAAGTTTGGCAACAGCTCCTCGAGTGTTCTGACGTTGCTGTTCGTTTTATTACCCCCCAAAATCCATACGATTCTGAAAACGATTTTATTGTTTTGAGTTTTGATGCAACCATAATAATAATAATATTATATTTATGTTAAAGTACTTAAACTAAAATTCACCTATTTCTGTAACAATACATAACAAGTCCAATTGTTACAAACGCTACTACTATTATTATACTCGTATTAACATTGCTGTCGCACCAATTTCCGCACGCGTCTTGTTCAACATTAATTACTGAATAAAACATAATATTGAGAGGGTAAATTATAATAACGTAATCAATTTATGTGCTACACGTGTGTGTAATAAATAGACTATAGGTACTTGGTGTATATGCGAGTAAAACGGATTCGTTTTGAATTTTTTGAATTTTCAACGGTCCGGAGGAAAGTTTTGTTTCACACGTACATTTTCCAATTTCGTCACACGTACAAACGCCTTTAGCTCCCGAAATCCCAGTTTTACCTTCTTTTCCAGTGCCAAATACTTCATCTTTATCATAATCAGATTGTTAAAATATATATGTATTGGTAATTAAATTATAATTATAATTACTGGTACAATCTTGTGGGCAAATTAAATGATTCATTTTTTCCAGGCTGTCACAATTTCCATCTGGACAGGTATTGATATCCGGGGTACAAGTTGAATAATTTGCAGTGAACATATCGGGTTTTGGTGATTCTCGCCATTGGCATTTTGAAATGGTTCTGCGGAGATTTGGATAAATATTAGTTATTACTACCTATTTCATTCTACATGAAATATATGTGTTGTTATGTTTAAATAATATTTTAAGAAACAGTAGGTAAAAATATGATTAAAGTGACTAATCATAAATGGCTATAGTTCGTTGTAAAAACTTCATAAATTATAATTTAATCGTGACATTAAGAAAACAGTATGAACTCATAATAATGATGAATGTATAATTAATAATTATTCTTAAAACAATATAAAAATATAATCATCTAATAAAGAACCTTATATAGTACATTGGTAGAGAAAGAAAATTCTGTTTTTTAATTTTAACTATTCAGTGATATTTTGATTGATTATATAATACGATTAAATTCAATTAAAATTTAGAAAAAAAATATATTAAATGCTTATACTTAACACACCCTATTCCACACGATGATGTACATTCAGATTTTGTATCTAAATGAATATTAGAACAATGCGATGTTTTCTTGCATTGCTCACCTGGTAAATTGTCAAGTTTTAAAATTATTTCTGTTTTTTTATCTTTGCCATAACTTATTTTCAGCCTAAAAAAGATATTTAGTTTTCATAACGATGTTAATTAATAATAAATAATAGTTTATTTCGTATACATATTTTTTTTATGGACTTGATTAAATTATAAAATTAAATAAATCATAAATTACTAAGCAACTAAAATAAATAAATAATTTAAATATTTTTTAAACTTACGTAAATTGTGAATAATTAAATGTTTGTAAAAGTTTCGCATCCTTGATAAATACTATTCCACCCTTTTTTGTTATACCAAATATTTCAGAATCTTGGTTATTAAGATAAAAATTAAATTTTTGTAACTTTACACTGGATAAAGGTTCGGCAACACGGACGTAATTACCAAAATCTGTTTTCACTTTATACGTGACATTTGGATAAATCTAATAAAAATTAATTACGCATTAGATATAAATTAAATAATAATGTTTCTAAACGTGTTAGAGATAATATAGGTAGATAATCAAAAATCACCAAATAGATTTTGGAAGGTTAACAAATCTATGTATTACACTATTTGTAATTAATGTATCAATATTATGTAAATTTAAATAATTACCTAATAAGATAAATTAATATTTAATGTACCATATAAATTAATTTAAACCAATTAGCATTTATTTTAATTTTTCACCACAAGATTCAATATTATATTATTTTTTTCAAATCTAAGCTTTAAAATTTAAATAATAAAACTACCTATACATTTCCAACTTTCCTTTTTCTTTACTTTACACTGCAATTACTTGTAAATCAAATTAAATTACTATTTATGATTACCATATATTTGTATTAGTATTTAGTAATTCGTTTTGTATTCATTGAGCAGTAATTATTTTATAAATAAAAGCTAAATATAAAAGTTTAAATATACGTATATCGTTGAATATTGTTAAATGAGTTTAAAAAAATACATAGGTATTATACGATATATATAATTGTTGATATAGTTAATTTAATTTAGTCTAGTCGGTAAAAAAAAGTCAAGAACGTTTTACTAACAAAATATATCATATTATACTATATTTTGTAGGTCAAATATGTTTAGTTCATTATACTTAGAGCTTTATTATATAAAATTATGTTCCACCTACGTGGCACGCGTAATAATGTCTCGTTAGCGAAATTAAACTTTTGTTAATCATTAGTTATCAGATTGATAAAGCATCAGATTTCTGAGAAATTCATTCGGGAATCGTGACTGCATCGTGTAATATATGTGTACGTTAAACACCCCTTTATGTGACCTATTTAAAGATTACTTACTATTTAGCTTTCAAATGTAATTGAAATGGTTCTCATATATAAAACTTTACAAATAAATAACTGTTTAACATTTCAATTATTTTAAAATTATCGTAAGTAAATAAAGAATTCTATATAATTATAAATAATTGAGTGGTACCTATTATAGGTTACTACATGTATTTTTTCTAAAAATGCAATATTTAGATGTGCTTACCTATATAAAATGTTTGAGTAATAGAATTTCAATTAAACTGTAATAATCTTAATTTTTTGTACCTGTATACTGTATACTGACCTGTGATGACATAGAGTCGGAGGTAACGGTCCTTTTTTGGTGACTATTGTGAGTTATTACGCCTGGTCACGTCAAAAACGCATAAAAATGTATACAATATTAATAGTAATTATAAACGTGCTGAAATGGTTTACATCATTTTCTAATTAAGTAAGGTCACGTTAAAGTTTTAACATTTTTTTTACGTTTTTTACCCAGAGGAGCTTTTTATAAGATTTATTTACATTTATTATACTGATAGACTTTTTCACTTATATCTATAACCTTGAAACGATTACCAGTGCTAAATCAAAGACCTAGCAATTAATATTATATTTGATGTATTTAGTAGTATTTTCTTTGCACGAAACTAATATTGAGTTTTCATTTTCTTAATGCAACTTCGGTGTTAACTCATAAAAATTCGCAATCAATAAACTATTACTTCAGAATTACGCTATATATTTATCAACGTATTCATATATCCAACAAAATAAAATTGTACATTAGATAATTTTTTATTATTATGAATACCATAAGTAATCTTGCTAGATTGAAATTTTATAACTATTTAATAATACCGTTGACGATGAATTACACATGATATTTTAAAATATTGTATACCTAAAGATATTTTCAACTTATTATTATTATCTTCAGATTTAGTTATGTATAAGTAATTTATTAATATTTAATTGTTTAAGTTTAATGTAATGATGAAGTAAAATAATTAGATATGGGTAAAAAAGAATCTTTTCGTGAAAAAAAAAATGGTGTATCATAAAAATGTAATAAACATATTTGAGATGTCCGACAACACATCACAAGTTTATTACTCATTGTGCTCCGCAAAAATAAAATCAATATAACTTTAATATTGCATACCTATGTTACTTATACGTTATAGGGACTTTTTAAAGACAGTGACTTTTTTTTGAAATTTAATTTTAAATCAATCTAATTAGGTATGTGTTAATTTAAAATGGAATATTTTTCATTTCAAACAAACCTAAACTATCATGTTATTGATATGATTGTTAAATTAATAACTATAAGTCTGCATAGATAATAAATCAAATGTGACTTGTAAAATTATCTACTAAATATTATTTTTATTTCTTATGTAATATGTATGTTTTGTATATTTTTTTGTTCGTTAGTCTTAAACTGCATAAGTCAATAAACAATAAAAGATAACACAATTTTGAATTGAGTGCAAACATATGTTTCGACTAATATAATATATTATTTAACTATCATTTGAACAATTATTGTTGATATTATGAAAATGAGTAATTTATTAGCACATTATCTATTACTAAAACATATGATAACGTTTAAAAAAAACAAGCTCAATATAAAATCATTTAAATTAAATATATTTGTGAAATAGTAGGTAAATTTAAATAAATATCTGATAAATATTTTTTTTTGGTGAAAATACCTGTTTTTATAACTTTATTTAAAAAAATGTTTATAGTCGATTTTTTTTTTACTTAGTTGGCATTTTTTTTTTTTGATCTTAAAAAAGAACATTGACTACAAAGGATATTAGTTACAAAAAAGGTTTTGCATTATAGTGGTAAAAATAAAGATAGGCTATATAATTATAATTATATATATATATTATATAAGATTGAATAATTTTGTTCGTTTCACAAAATTAATTATATCTAGGTTTTTTTCTAGGTTGGGCCCGACTGCGGATGGTATTTTGATTTAACAATATCCTTATTAAGAGAACTATTGTCATGAATTATTTTGAAATTAAGCCATCAGGTGTATATTTTTTTATTTTTGTAACTGTTATTATTCATATAAAAAAAAATGATTAAAACTTAAAATATGTTTTATATAAACATATTTATTATATCGTATTATTATTATTATTGGGTTAAAAATAGTTAAGCTTATTGAATCATACAGAATTATGTAAGATAATTGTATATATAAATAACAACATTGTATTATTGCAAGTAAATTTTTTTTTTTATTGATTATAATTGTTTAGTGTTTAATTATATTTTCACGTACCGTACGCAGCTGTAATCCAAATAAGCATATACCAATTGCAAATGGAAATCATGACAATTAAAACTAGAACGATTGCGTTATATTTATTCTTATTGTTTAATAATTTAATGAACAAAATATGTTGTCAACAGGTCTACTACACTACTCCAACTGCGCGTCACACTAGTTTCACGTGTCGAAAAGTTTTTCTCAAAACAGTCATGCTCAGTTTTTCGATTTCCTCCCGCAACCCCTCCGCGGTGAACAACTTATTTTATATTTTTTGTTTTTATATTTATAATACTGTTTTACATTTAGAAGTTATTGTTCATAGTACTTATTAAAGTAGGTATAAACTTGTAATATTTTAATATACTATATTTTTATAATTTTAAAACATTGCATTCCGTATATTTCCGTTTTTAAGCTGCACACATTTATGTATTTAAAAGAACTTCCTATATTATATTATATAAAGTATAAAATGAGTTTGCTTGAAATGTAGGACACAATTTTAATGACAAGAAAATCAAGTATTTAAATATAACATATATCGAGTAAATAATTTAGAAAAAAAATATTTATTGTAATACATAATTAATAAATATACTTTTTGGTATATACAATGGGTATTAGAGAATTTATGTTTGTTTGTATATTTATTAATAATCAAAGCGTATTGGTGCATATGGACTTTCAAAATAAAATTTAATAAATGGACTACATTGTTATTTTGATTTAATTTTAGCGATTTCTTAATTTCACATAAAAGTGTACAAACAATAATGGTATAGCATATAGTACTTATAATACTATTATAAACTTTATTTAATGGATAATTTACAATCTGTGTAATACAATAAAACTTATTGAATAGGTAAAATAGATACTATTAAAAAAGAAAAAAGACATTTTTTTGAATGAACAACTGTGCAAGTTTTTAGTAAGTAAATTCAAAATCTGTTTTTAATTATGCAAAATAATTGCACTTTATCATTTTATAAAATATATATTATGTAATCACTTATTATACCTATTGGCTATTATATTAATTTTAAGAACAATTTTTTTTTTGTATTGGATGGTTTTTTATAGTTACAGTTGAGCTCGGTAATTCAAATGTCAAGGGGAATAAAAATAAAATCGACTTGTGTATTTTTCGAGTTATAAATCTCAAACACAACTTGAAAACACTTCAATGGGCAAGAAAAAAATTCGAGTTATCGAGAATCGACTGTATAAATTTTTCATTTATCAAATTAAATATTTTATCCAATTTACTATTGCCAAGGTGGATACTACTTAATCGTTGTCTTTATTTAGTATAATATACGATTAGCAAGACTATGGTGTATTATAAAGTTCAATTATATTCAATATTCATACATATCTACTGTGAAGAATATGATCAGCAAAATAATCATTAAGTATTAAAGTATATCATTTGTTTGTGGACTGTCTAACTCTATGTATGAGACCGAATCACAGAGCTGATCAAACAATGTAAAACGTATAGAGTAAAACCACGGGGAATTTTTTTATGCATCTATAATTACTTCATAGTAGTTTTTTTAAAAAACTCAAATTATAATACGTATCAATTATAAAAACGAAGTATTATTAATTATTTCAATGAGTCCTTTCATTACATTATAGCTGAATTTTAAAATAAATCACAATGATAATAATAGTCGTTAGTAAGAGGTAACTGATAAGTTATGTTTCAACACATATTTCTATTCTTATAAAAAATAATAACTATAATATAATAATATAATTGTGTTTAGTAATTTTTACAGCATATAATTTAAAATAATTTTATGAAAATCGATACGACAATACAAAGATTTCTTTTTTAATTGAATCCGTACATTTTCTATTAAAATTTATATTCAGAAATAAATCACTACTCTAAGTCTAAGAGAGATAAGTAAGAAGAATTACTTATGATATCGTCTTTTTATATACAGATTTAATTGACGTGATAAAAGTAAAATATCAAAATATACTTATATAATATACAATAGCTATCAATAAGTATTCCTATTGAACTAATTAACAATTATAAATATTCAAATATTCATATGTATAATATATTATACATTTATACACGTATGTTGTGACATAATGTGTTTCTGGTTGTGGTTGAACTGTTTAAGTTATAATTTATAATTTTCATTGTGATGAAGAAGTGCAGACATTATTGCTTTTGTCGTACAATGCAGATATCTACATATTGTAAAGAAAATATACTTTTCCATCTCCACTTTGGTGACGCACAGAATCATTGGCCGGCAGACGCGAATCCCAACTATATAATATTATCTCTTAACTATTGTAAGAATAGATATCTAATAAAGTTTCTGTATAATTTTCATTAAAACTAATAAAATTTGATATAGTAGATACATCATTTATCATTATAATATTTGTATTTAACTTGTGTGATTAAACAGGAATGATGTATACATGTAGTGTAAGAAGATGAAGAATGAATGCCAAAAGAAAAATTATACGCTAAGGATGATACTCTGTAAATGCTGCAAGATAAAATCTAAATATTAAAAACCAAGAGAAAAAATGAAGGGTATAAATTATTTGTGAAAATGAATATTCATTAAGAATTTTATCTATTTATTTTAACGAAACGAAACCAGGAATAGATAAGTAGATCCGTAATAAGTAAATAAGTAATCCGTAATAATATTGATAATAATAATATATAAAAAAATCATTAGTCAATCTTTCTTTTTATACAAAGATTTAAAGCTTAGCTAATTTTTTCAAAAATTATTTTTAATTAAATGTTATATTTTATGATTTGTGATTCTTATATATAACTTTATAATTAAATGTATAAGTTGCACGCACTAATGATAAACATACAACAACTAACAAAGAAAAGTAAGCAAACGTTTTAACTTTTAAGCCAGGTCTTTATAATATTGGACGAATGTCTATAAGTAATATAATACTTATCAATGATAAATGCGAAAAGTTTGAAAATACATTTTTTTTAGGTGTCTGATGCTTCCATCAGTACAATGTCGCCAATAACAGCTAAGGGGCTATGTTTTTATTTTTAATTTTTAATTGTAATGCAAACATTGACTGTCACATTCAAAAAGGAATTCTGTGCGGGCACAATCTTTTTTTAATTAATTTTTTTCTTGAATGATTGGTCTACACACATCTTGAGAAATTAATAAAATGATAAACTTGATTGGGGCAGCAGGTATTAGGAGCAAGGACATAGGTACAATATAATAAATTCTTATGGTTAAATACTCATGACATATAATACAGCTATAAGGAGTAAGGACTCTGCGTTCAACGCATTTAACTTATCAGCTGTCTCGATCTCTAATGACAAAAAACTATGTATATATCCAACACTAATACACTAAGTAGAAAATTTATACCTATAGAAATAAATAATAATAAAATATTATATACTATTTATTAGTGTATAATATTTTATATATTAAATTTCGAGTGCGCCGAGTCGTCAGCGCTCACCCACCCGTCTAAATGTCCAACCCACTAGATGTCAGGGCCCCGACGACGCCCGTTTTTATTATATATATAGGGGTCACACGTACTTACATTTGGAAGTATACAGGGCGATTCTTTTAATAGTTAAAACTTATTATCATAAAAAGCATTGACATTTTTGAAAAAAATGTCTATTTTTTATTATTTTTTTAAACAATATACATTTTAAATTTTATATTCCTAAACAGAATATTTGTTTAGAGAATTTTGATTTATAAAAATTGAATTTTAAATTAGTAGTTGATCAATTATATAACTTAAGTTATAAGTATTTACAGTTTTGACAAGCGTAGTAGTAGACCAACATTTTGCGGGGTTCTCCTGTACCACATAACTTTATTCATCAAAACTTAAAATAACTCGCATCACACAACTGATTTATTATTCGTTTTAAATTAGATTTTTATGCATTGAAATGCTCAGAAAGATATATAGGAACATAAAATAAAAAAAAATTATGCTGTTAAACAGTGAAAACTTAAAAAAAAAATTAAAACAATAAAAAAATATAAATTTATTGTTTTGTTATGACTTTAATTTATGTAAGAAAAGTATTTCCAAAAACTTAAAATTTTTTTATATCGTGTAAACATCTTGCAGATAAGTATATCGTATATGGTATTACAGTAATAAAATAATAATAATAATAATAAATACGCACACTAAACTTGAACGATAAAGAGAATTGTTGCGGACAGTTGATTCTCATATATGAGAGGCTACGGTGCAAAATGCATTACTTTCTAAAAATATTTTAATATTGAGTTTTATATCAGTTCTGACTATAGAAAAGGCTGAGAATAGTATTTCGATCTTGTTAAAGTACTATTTACTCTGTTAAGTTGCTATCAACGTTTTACGATGAGAACAAAATACACTATTTTTTTTTTTGTCGAAATAAACTTATTCCAAATCACTTAAAAATCGCACTATTTCCTTAATGTTCTAATGTCATTGATCGATTTTAAATTTAATTCATCAAAATAAATAAAACAAAATTCATTATTTTCAAAAGTTTTTGTAGAACGTAATATTTCCTAACAGGTAAAAAAAATTAATAAACTTCGTAGGTGCATTTTTTAATATTAAGCATATCAGTTTTTTTTTTTTGTAAGAAAATTAAATTAAATAAAAATTAATAAATTGATTATTCGCTTAAACATGAACAGTGGGTTAATCATTTTATTTGCTAACTCGCATAAGTGTATAACTAAAAGTATCATGATGTCTATGTATAAGTGTTTAGTATAAAACTGATGAAACTCTAATAATTTTGTTCCCATCTTTGTTTCTGAAAAAAACGTAAAAATAGAGATGGTATCAGGGGTGGATTAACAACCCGCCACCTCTATGTCAAATTAAAACTTGTCACCCTTATCCTAAAAATATCACTTCTATACAATATTTTCTAAATATTATGCAATTATTGTTTTATTTAAGTAAAGTTTATTAAAAACGTTTGGATTTAAGTTTAATATTTTCTCTATATTTTTATAAACTAAAAATTTATAAAAAAAAACCAAACAACTGTTTAACAACAAAAGTTCTATGACATGAAGAATCATCATGATTTTTTAATCACACCGATACAGATCTCCAGTCATTAAACCCTTCACTTGCTAAATATAAATCATTATTATTTTCTTGAAAAAATTTACAAGGTCCATAAAATACTTTGCCTGCCGTTTTATAATAAATTAACCACAGTTTATCGATTATTTGTCTATTAAAATGTTTTCTCTCAAACATATTCTTTGTTAAGAAACGTTTTTCTCCATCACTATATATATTGATTTAGTTCCCTTCACAATCCCGTCAAATGTTACAAAAACTGTACTACCGAATTGAAAAAAGGCAAAGCACGGCGTTTCGTGTAGACAATTTAAGATTATACTATAAATCTTTTAAAAAAATGTATCACATTAATATAATATTATTATATTATATCAATAAATAATATGTCTAAATGTGGCATAAATAAAGTATTAAAGATGTCTTCAATTATTATATTATGCAGGCGCATAAACATTGGGGAATTTAGATGTTTAGTGTCTAACCCCCCTCCCTCCAACACAAACACCAAGACACTTTAGAATACATTAAAATGTATTAATATGTTTTTGCATAATATCAAACTTGGCAAGCGGTTTCCGCCTTTATAAAAAGTTAAAAAAATACATTTGCCATTCTAATGTAGTGTTCAAAATAATTATTGTTTAAGGCATCTTTTTAACCCTGTGTACCGTACACTTAGTTAATTGTTTTGATGGAAAAACACACGAACGAGGGTGGAAATGTCTATTTAAATATAACTTTAAAATAATAAGATTTCCTGATTTGTATTACTTATTATGAGGAAAAGAAAATATCTACTTAAATTATCAAAGAAATAGTATATTATATTCTTTTAAATACAAAATTAAATTTTAGATGAACAAAATTTTATCACATTTAACAAAAAAAAAAAAAATTAAAATATTGATGATTTAGCTACCTACTTAAAACAACTAATTATTGATGATAATATAAAGTTGCACCAATAGCTATGATGCGATTTGATTTATTTCTTGTGTACAAAATATAAGCTAATATAAATAATAAACAACAAATAAAAATAATATTAAAATATTCATAAACGAAAAAAAAAATAATACACAACATACTTGACTTTGTCTGTATAATATCTGATTGCACATAATGTTAATGGTTGGTAAAATAAAGTAATACTATCACATTTCATGAATGTGGACTTGTATTGTGAAAACAAATACATAAATGGTAAAAATAAAATAATAATAATAATCAAAAAATAAACATATTGCTTTGGTTGGCATCTCTTTGTCTGTTTGTAATATTAATTAAATGACAATGTTTTTGATCATATAAGTAACAATAGTCAATATTGTATATGGATATGAACAAGTGATATTCAATCATAAAATAAATATAATACACATACACAGTACACACATCACATTTAAACATTTAGAATGACCAAGGGATGCCAAACAAATATATATATAAATATATAAAAAAAAACATTGAACATAAAAATAAAACATAATATGACTTGGAAGATCAACTAATTGCATAATATACATAATAAATCTATAAAAATTTTAAAACAAGGTTATAATATACTATATACTGAAAAAAATATTTTAAGTTACTCCGTTACTAAGGTTTTTCTGATCACATCTAAATAATAGTTATTTTTTTCAATTATTAAAGTTCTCATAAAATAGAAGTTAAAGTAGGGTTTTTTACTTTTATTGTCTATATATTTATTAGTTTTTTTTATTTTTTTTTTATTTTTTTTTTAACAGAAATTTAACAGTGCATTTGAAATGAACGAGTGATTTATAGCTGAATTATTTGTTTTTACAAATAGTTATATTAACAATTTACAAACATTAAAATTGATCATTTGATATGGTAATTCAATGACACAAATTGAATTAGTACAAAAATAAATGCTTATTAGATAAATTAGGATTAAAGATTTATACTTAAAAAAAATAAAAGTGACGTATAAGACATTTGCCTGGACAGGATTTTTGTTAAAATTAAAATAAAAAATATTATCAAAATTATATAAACTATTAAATTACAACTGATCTTCTAGCCCCCATATATTTTTTTAATAACTAAAAATGGAATTTTGTTATTGCTTAAAAAGAAATATATATTATTATCTAAAAAACAAAATGAGAAATTAATATTTCATAATAAAAAAAATTTTTTCCTTATTTCATTAGATACATAATAAAATAATTAGATCAGTCATCAGTTTTAAATTTACAATGAAGCTCACACATATCTTATATGTAGGTATATATATATATATATATATATGTGTGTGTGTGTGTATATTGTATATACATACCCTCTTAAAAGGTGAATCATTTGAATTAAAAGTATGAATATAACAAGTGGAACTCGCTGTACTGATTATATATAGTATAGACTAATGATAATGTAGTATTATTAGTGTCCATGTTATCATATGACAATGAACATAATATACTTTAAGTATACCAAATTTAATATATTATATTCACAACTCCATATGGGATATCATTTTGAGCATTAATGACTATATTGAATAATAAGAAGAAAAAACTACTTTGTTACCATACAAAATCGAATGGAACATTTAAATTTGTTTGTATAAAAAAGGAAAGCGATGCAAATATTAGATACAATATACTATTATGTATATTAATTGTAAACCATAAATATGGTTAATTTTTTTTCATAATGAAGAGAAATTATTTTATAATTTTTTTATCATACAAAATATAATATAATAATAAATATAACTTATATCATAATATGTAAATATCACAAGTGTTTTCACTGAATCCTTTTATTGTGTTCAAAATAATAGTGCCTTTTTGTGAAGAATGTAATGTTTTAGGCAAGGATAGTCACAAAGTGGAATTCTTATGATTCTATTATAAGTATTTTTAAATTGTCATGGATTTTATAAGTTATTTCTGATTTGTTCTATAGTATATATTTTATTTTATTATATAAGTAGATATTTTGTTTTATAAGAACTTATTAGTAAATATTTTGATCCCAAAAATTTATATATGTATAATATATAAACAAATAACACTTGATAAAAATAAAGAGTAAAAATTAGATTACGTTATCTTGAGCTAGCTTGCCAATGAAAGTTACTCTTCATTGTCCATTGTTGGCTACGTGAACCATCACATTCATTTAATATGGCAGCATACTGATCAGCAGACATAGAATGTTCCAGACATTGATCTGTAGTTTTATGTTTAATTGTCATTTCCTGAAAAGTAAATTATTGATTAACCAAATAATATAACTATAAATTATTTTATTACATATCAATATCAATAATCAAGAGTATTTAACAAATTTACCTTTGAATCATAAACCCATGCTTGATTGCCCTCGAGACCATGGCATCTGATTAGACTAACTGGTCCAACAATATTAGAAGCATCTAAACAATTATCATCAGACATAATTTGTGACCGTTTAGTATATGCAAAAACCTGTTAACATAATTAAAGATTAATACAAACATTTAAAATAAAACAAACTTATTGGTTTACTTGATTGCCACCAAGACCATGACAATAACTCATACCAACTTTTTCACCGCTTTTTCGTGACATTGTATCAAGACAATGTTGGGACTCAACATTTTTTATCTGAAAAAAATAAAAACATTATTAAACAGTGATCTAAGATAAGTTTTTTTTTACTGACTTCTCCTAGATAATAATAATCAAGTGGCATTTGAGATTCAGGGTAAATGTTTTCCAAGTACCAACGGAAAGACTTGCATTTTAACTTCTCTCTTAAAGCTAAACGTTCAGAAACATCTCCAACTTCAACATTGGATGCACCTAATTATGAAAAATGTAGTATACATTTTTAACTTATCAGTTAATTATTTATTAGTAATAAATAATTAAAAATATAAAATGTTTTAACTGTAACACTATTCTTAACAAACAATGTGATCAATAGATATCATGCAAGTAAATAAAACTACAATCCATACGGCTATTAGTTTATAAAGTGTACAACATGCATTAAGAGCTAGTTTTATCTAATGTAATTCAATTTATCAGATTTAGAAAAATCAGTCCCCACGAAAAAAGGGTGTACGCAGAATAATTGGTCTTACTTATATTAATTTTTCTGTGACACTTAACATTTTTTTTTTTTTTTTAAATTCTAATTCTGATATACCAATTTTATTTTGTCTGTGGTTGATATTAAAATATTATTATTAACAATACACATAAGACATACAATAAGAACTATTTGACATCTAGTCTTTCTCAGACATTATCAAGGGAAATATTAATTGAGATAATAAGATTTGAAGAGTAGTCATTATAGAATCTGCCACTGAAGAATGTAAATTATGGTATATTTTAAAACAGTTTGCTAAAAATAATGCCAAGTTATAATTTATAAAAGATCAAAATTTGCATCTTATCTTATTCTATTTATAAATGCTTCACTAAGTGATATCTTAATTTACATTTGTTAAATGTATTATGTTGTAAAAAAATCTTCAATAAAATGTAACACAAAGAAAAAAAAATTGGCCATGAACCAATTGTTTAAATAGTTACATGGTAAACTTGAAATTTTTCAAAGGTTAGTTTAACATTTCACTCATTTTACAGCATCAATACTTTGATACATTCACTGTAATATTTGTAACTACATGTCGTAATTATTACTAAAATAGGTACTATTATAGTTAATACTAAATTATTATCTATTGTTAATTAGTATTACCCACTAACCATCCTTTAAAAACTCAAAGGCCACTTCCTCTTAACTACACTCTTTACCAAATTCTGCCAAATCCATATACTACATTTTGACGCGGGGACCAATTGTCTAGTTTTTCTAATTTACCATATAAATTATATACAATTTAGTGTAAACTATTAAATACTATTATACAACTAATAAGTTAACCACAAAAACAGTTAAAAAGAAAAAATATGCCAATTTCTTTAAACATGCTTAATGATTTTTAAATTCATAAACAAATTATTGATAGGATTTTTATTATTTAAATAAACATTCAATAAAGAACATGTTAACAAATAGTGATTCAATAATAATAAAAAAAACAATTTTGTGTTATGTTATGAAAAATAAAAATATAAACATTCATAACTATGTGGTGTGCTAAGGGTGTAGAGAAAAATATCACATTATCACAATAATACGTGTAGGTGTTTCTGTGCTTGAAATGTTTTCAATCACATAGGAGAAGAAGGGATACCTGGGTTTATGGCGTAGTAAAAATGTTTCCACTCATCCATCCAGACCTCAGCGAGGCGGGCATTGTTGTGGTTGACTATATGTGAAGTGCCACCGGGAAAAGTGTAAGGTGTGGATTTGCGAAAAACATGACCAACATGTGAGCACGGCGATATTTCCAATGTGCCGCCACACATCCAAATCTATGAGTGATTATTTCAATAAAGATAATATTGAAAGTTAACTCTTGGTTCATGTTGTTTATGAATAAAGATGTATGTATTTAGACACACAAACACACACACATTATATCCATTTCCTACCCATCTTTATCAATTGTAATACACAACGATCAACAAGTACAAGTAAGGACTGCATGAATTCATACAGAATGTATAGAGGACTGTGTAAAACCTTACAATTTTTTATATTCTGTATTAATTATTATATTATTTAACTTAAATATTATAATATGGGAACATTTATATTTAAACCAGCAAGCAACATTAATTAGGTTAGATAGTTGTTTTAGGTTAGTAAATTTTAGAAAAGCGGAACGAATTTTCACAGGCCACATAAATTATCCTATACCTGGATTCATTGCATAATAGAAATCTCGCCATTCGTCCATCCAAACCTCAGCTACACGGGCTGCATTGTGCAACACGATTTTCGATACGCCTCCCGGAAATGAGTATGGCGACTTGTCACGAAATACGTGACCTACGTGTGAACATGGTATTATTTCCAGTGTGCCGCCACATTGCCACACCTATAAATATCCATATCAACTACTTTTCCCCCACAACTAAATTTCTTTAAAAGAACATTTAATTTCTCTATTAAACTCAATTTTTAATTCAAATATCTGTTTGGAAATTATTTATAATATAATTGATATTTTATTGATTAACTAGATAAAAATTAAATTTAAATAAATGATTTATTTCATTAAAGGATTGTAGCATACAATACTTACTCTGAATGACATTTCAAGATTCTCACCACCCCATATATCCATTCCTTCATCATATGAGCCTAATTCATAAAAATAATCTTTGTCTATAGAAAATAGTCCACCAGCCATTGTGGGAGTTCTTAATGGTGCTGTGCGATCTTGGTTTCGTCGATTCATTTCTCTTTGAGGAACTCTGTACCTAAAATAAATATTAAAAATATTAAACTAAACAAACTATCTACTCAAATTTATTGAAATACATACCACCTAAAATTCAGTTTCCAATTGAATCCACCCCAGGTCATATCAGATGCAGTGACATATTCAAATGTGTCATCCGATATAACATCAATTACTGGACACACAACAGTTTTCCTAGTAACAAAAAATTAATTTAATTTAAATTTAAATGAAATATAATATACACAAAGTTATAAAAAGTAGGTAGTTAACCATACCGGTTTAGTACAATTCTAGCTAAAAGTGGTTCAAGCCAACCATCAGCACATTCACAATGTGCATCCAAAAATGTAATCACTTGGCCTGTAACATGTTTGGCCCCAAGTAATCGAGCTCTTATCAGACCAGAACGTTTTCCTGTTCTTAGCACTTTAGTTTTAACAGGAAGAGTAGCCACATAGTCTTCTAATTTTTTCCCTAAAAAATCTGAAATGAAAAAATAAAATATATAGAGATAATGGCCTTATTTTTAACCGCACATTTTTATAACTGAAGTCACCTCTTTCACTAGCATCATCAACCAACAAAATTTCTTTCAAAAGGGATCGAGGTGATCTGTTGATGACACTCCATACAGTCCTCAAAAGAGTGGACCACGCTTCATTGTGGAACACAATTACTATTGAAGTGGTAGGCATCAACGTAGGATATTGTTTGCTTTTGCATTCTCCTTGTCTTATGTCTTGTAAAGATCGATTCAGTGAGATCATATCACTAGCTATTATGTTAAACTGGTTCTCTTTGAATTTCTGTTTCATGATGGCTTCTTGTTCAGGTCTCATTGTGACGCCGCGTCCTCCTTCACCGTGTTTACCACGCTTTTCCCGGACAGGGGGCATTGGCTTCCAGTGCATCAACAGGTGACCAGGATAAGTGGAGTCGTCGCTGTGGTCACCACCGTGCTTGAAACGGTCGAGCATGTTGTCCTGCACTGGTCCCCATCCCATGCGCGGTGCTGCGGTGGCGTCAAACAGACCATCAACGCCGCCATCAGAATTTACGACAGAGCCGCTCTTTGCCTTGCAGTTGGGACCAATGCAATCGGTGTAGTACATTAGTACCACAATGTCAATGAAGATCCACAGCAGCGACGTGGCAATGATAATCTTGCAAGTATGCAGACGGAACTTGCTGCGAAACATGATGGCGGAACAAGTCGAAGAGAGAAAGAGAGCAAAAACTTTCCTAGTCTACCTGCGCACGAACAGCACTATCATAACAGCCCTGGATTGTCCTGACCAGTGTCCGGAGGTGACGGTTGAACGCGACGGCAGAGTACCGCCAATGTCATGTATATGCGTATGCTCGCGACGGACGGACGGCCGTGGACGTCTAAAGCGATGTGTAAGTACTAAGTTGCAGTCGCCGCCGGTTCAGAATGGCATCGACGTACAATTGTCACAGACGATCACGAACGCCGTTCGTTTCACCGTAATGAGTGTAATAAGTAATGGATATTAGTGTAACATGGTAGTAGACGCAGACGAGAACACATCACCAAAACCACTATCACTGGTTTTGAAATATTATTATTATTATTATTATTATTGTGTACATAAAATATCTCAGGTTTTATAGGTTAGGCCCGTACGGCGTACTATATGTATTTGCCGTCGTTTGATCCATAGATAATATAAGAATTTATTATCATGGCTAAATAAAATATAGAGATATTATATATTATATTATTATTATCATTATCTGTGGTTTGACGATACTAAGATAGTTAACTATTTTCTTTGTCTATGATGATCATACTTCGGCCGTTGATGCTTATTGGACATTGGTCTATTTTATTGATATCACCATTCATCGTCTTATAATATACAACCGTGGTCTTTAATCTTTTGATATTATCTATGGATATCACTGCGTGTCACGATTATAAAGGTTGTTAGACAATAGACAAAGAGAAATAAATTCCATTTGCATATCACGAATGACATAATATCTTAGTCCGTGCCTTCATTGTTTACATAATATAAATAATATACATTATACGTATGATCTAAGCACGATTTAAGATTGACAGGTTACTCAACACCGGAATTACAATGTTCACTCTTCAGCCTTCAGAGTGATGCGGCGTAGTTTATAGTTTATACCCAAAACTCAGCTCTTCATCATAGGGAGAAGTACAGCTCTTACCTCTTAATGTATATAACTATATATGAATCGAATTAAAAATATATATATCATGAAAATATACGTTATTCAACTACATACATTTCCGCTTGGACGCTAGATGCACTTCTCTCGACTCGCAGGCTATAATCGAAGGGTGTCAAATCCGTGCTAGGCATCAAAATAATTGGTCCGTTGAGTAACCTGTATATTTTAAGCTACAGCCAAGCCCAGCCTGGGATTTTCTATTTGTTTATTGTCTTTGGAAAATATCAAGTTAATTTGCTTATTATTTAAAATACTTAAAGGCGCGAGAAATAATTAATAAACAAGACACTCGTGATGCAATCATGGATCCTACAGTCCGAGCTCTCTCCAACTCACCAGTAGTCCGGTTTAATACTCTAATTATTAATCTCTCTCATATTTATTTGGGTCCGTGACCGAGTAGGATTGAACATTTGAATCACGATTAAAGAAGTGAAGACGCCTATATAGCCATATAGGTACTTTATTATTTTCACTTTCATGAATATTGAGTCAATTAGTAGTAAAAACCAGTACTGTAACTAGACTTCTTATGGGCTGTGTGCAAACCAAAATCTAGAGACCACTTAATATACATCTTTTTCGCCTTTTTTGGGGGGAGGGGTGGTATAAAATTGTTAATAATTATTAGTTTATACTCGTATGTACAATAAATAATTTACTCTAAACCATAATACCACAGAGGTTGAGGGATATCAAAGAATTTTACTTAATCAATGTATACTAAATTATACATGATATACTTATTAGTAATTATGTCTTAAAAGTTCAGCATCGTCCTTAGCAATTAATGTGACTAAATACGTATACATAGCATTATAGCCATGATCATTAGTATCTCCGTAGAAAATAAATTTATTTAAATGTGTTTTTTTTTACAGTAATAAGTAAAAGGTTCTAATTAAGTAGCATAAAATTCAAATTTTTATTTTCAAAAATTCAGAAAACTTTTAATGATATCAAGTTTTTTAAATTTTTAAGGTAGCCATTTTTTTGATCAACAGTTTAAAAAAATATATTTAAATTAAGTGAAAATTGACCAAGTTAAAGGAATTAAGTTGTTGATTTCATGAGAACTAAAAATAATAGTTATGTTAGCAAAGCACGAATCATAATATGATTTAATCATAGTCATAGTACAGGTAGCTTTAGATATAAGTCTAGTATAACTATGTACCATATAGTTATTCTATATGTCTATGGTCTATATTCATAATATTCTAAACGTGCTCTATAATAGCCGCGGTATTTCGCCTGGAATCCATGTACTAATTATATCTGCTTCTTTAAAATGACTAGAGCAAATACGATCCTATTTTTAAAAATAATTCCTAGTGCTCCTTTCCATTTTTTTCTTGGTCATCTTTTAGAATGCCAAATGTGTTCTTGGAAATTGTATGCGATTCTCGTACGCAACGAGACATTTAAAAATATTATGATTTTTGTGTTTTATATTAATTCAAAATCTCAAATAATATAATGATGGATTAGCTCTCAGTATATTAGATAAATAACATTGACATTTATAACGTATATGTTATAATTTATAATGAACACGGGTTATAATGTACAATGCACGTCAAACTCAGGGGCAAATGCAATTAAATAAACAATAGTCATAGACAATGTTAGTAAGTTTTATGATAATATTCACACTATTTGGGAAAAACAATAAATTCTTGTTAAATTGTTTTAAAAAATATATTTTTGACATCCCGCGCAATTTCAAAGTCAATGCTTTTCACGTAGTTACTGTAATTATTCACTGGGAGCGCTAACAGTTATTAGAAGATAAAAATCAGGAAGAACTATAGTCACCGCTTTCGATATATGATTTTGATGGGCCGTCCCACAACTATAGTATCTATATCCGTGATATAAGTTAAACCTATAAAAACTATAAACTTCAGCATAACTAAATAAAGTTATGAATACTTAGTGTGGCCAACCGTTAGTACTACGGCAATATAAACTTTAAAAATAACGGCGCCAAAGTCAAAAAACAAACAAAACAAATAATTTACACACAACAGGACCAATAAACTTATAATATTTCATGTGGCCAAAAAACCTCGATATAGTCTATTGAGATTTAATATGCAAGAAAAATATTATAATATTCTAAATTAATTTATTATTAATTCTTTACGGGGCCCACAAGAGCGTGTTAAATGAGTCCCATTATTCTGTTGAAATAAGTAAAAAATTAAAATATACTCGTTATTACGAAAAATTAGAAACAACATATTTTAATTGTGTTTAAACAAAATAATATTTTTATTTTTATATAACATACATATCTGGAAAAAAAAAAAACTATTAGAATTTCAATTTATAAATTTTGTACAAATCAGAAAAAATGTAAAAATATAAAAAAAATGTTTAAATAATGAGATATCGCGAAAAAAAAATAAAGTATGACAATAAACAATAAGAATTTTTATAAATAGTACGAAAAACAATAGTACAAAAATTTAGAAAAAAAAGTTGCACGAGTTCAAAAACATATAACATATTAAGTAATAAAAAAAAAACATGCATCCGACGAGGTGCATAGGGGAGGTGGGGGGATGGGGGTGCGTGATGGTGTATTTGGCGTGCATAAACAGTTAAGGCTACTATACTATACAGAATTCTCCCACCGGTCCCGCGGGGTGGACGAGCGTCACGGGCGCATTCGCCCGAGAGCGCCATGACGACCATAACGGCCACGGTTTAGCCTGACCGCGACGGCCGCGGGCGCGACCACGAGACGACGGTCGAGAGGCTATAATGATGACGAGCCAAGTCCTATAACCTAACCACGGTCGACTGAGTGTTACTGGTGCCGACGTGCTGCTCTCGTTCCTGCACCCATCATAGTTCCTCTGCTAGCCCGCCGGCAACGCCGACCGTCGTGACCGAAGCGGCCGGGCGACCGCGAAGCCCGTCGCACCACCGCCGGTGGCCGGAGAACCTGTACGGGCGACTTACCGCCGAACACCACAAAAGTACACACATCACGCACCGCTTTAGTCTCCCACCTCGTCGTCGCCCGTCACGCGACGCCTTCGGCCGAGGCGGACACGCGGGAAACCGCGGACGCTATTCCTCCCGGCAGCAACAACCGCAGAGCAGCATGCGGCCCGCTCTTTTGGCCACCCTCCACGCCGACACCACGTATCGCGTGGCCCGTCGCCGGCGTGGAGCTGCTGCTGTTTCTGTCACTGGGGTTGCTGCTACATCGGGGTCCGGCAACCCGACCGGCTCCTCAGACGCGATCCGTGCCTCGGCCGGCACTGCCTTCTCGACCACCACCGAAACATCGTTATTCTCTTCGTCATCCTCTCCGTCGTCATCGTATCGGAACGGCGCTGGCACCGGAGCTTCGTCATACTCTTCGTCTACTTTTACGCATTCGGCCAGTAGCGATGTCAGGCCGTCCCCTCTTGCAGTGACGGACTCGTTGAGTCGTTTTTCCTCCGGCAAATCTTCCTTGTCATTGTTTGATTTTTCCGCTATGTCATGGCACACGATGCTCTTTATTATTTGCTCGACTATGGCGCGCATTTCTCCTTGAGATGTCTCATCGGATCGGTTCATTTTGTTGGTCCACGAAAAGACTTTAATCGATGCGAATGAAAATTATTATGCTTTTAACTTCGACGTCTGTAATAAAAGTGAACTGTTTTTCGTCGCGAACCGTTTCCAATAAATTAAAATATCGCCCGGACGACGTTTTTTACTAGCCAGCAGATACGAGGTGTCGACGACGGTGTTCATTACATTAATATTTTATTCGGCCAACGTCGTCTGGATTTTATTTATTTTTCCGAAGACCATTTTTATTATTATTATTGATATACCGGTTATATCTACCCACGCAGAAGTAAATCGCTGTTATATTAAAATATTTATATTTTGCGTTTCGTTTTGCATTCTACTGTTGCGTGCCCATTCGTTTTATACTTTTATAATAGTTGAAGTTTTTTATATGCTAAGCTGAATGATGATATTTATTCGATTCTACAATGATGTGCAGCACACGTCGTACAGTAGACAAAATGTGAAAGATCTTCAACATTGATCATATTTTTGTCCGATAATCGGATCTAGTTGGTATGTTTGAGGCGTACAATTTTTCCTCCCAAGTATTTTTCTTAATAATTAGGAAAAAAACATAACTATGTATGAAAAAAAAAACGGGAATATTATTACACAAATACCAGATTTTGACAAAATCGATTTCCTTATTTTGTTGTTATTCAAAAACGATTAACTATTATAGGCGTATATTAAATTTTCATCAAATGTTTTTATTAGCATCTTCTATATATCGTGTAATTTAAAAAATATATAGAATTTTTTTGAACTATTTACAGCCGTTTTAAATATTCGAATTTTAAAAATAAATGTCGATAAATACATTTTTGCTTGATCAAAAAGCTTAAAAATCCAATACAAGGTTTTTCATATTCTTTTTTCGCTTGACTTTATAAAATAAGAGTTATTTGTAAAATGTAATACTATTTATTTTTTTATTTTATTGAGATTATAGCTGATAAATAAATATATCTTGACAAAATTCTCCAATCTTCAATATTGAGGGTGATTTTTGACTGATTATTGGAATAATTGGTACTTTTAAAGCATACAATTCAAACTTTAAAGTTATTTTCTTAATAATTAGGGGGAAAAAATGGAAAAACAAGAATTATTACACAAATACTAGTTTTTGACAAAATTATTTTTTTTATTCTGTTGCATTTTAAAATAAATTAACCGTATGTAGATGTACTTCAATGAAAAAAATCTGCAAAATATAACATAAATACAGTTTTTTTTTTTATAAATATTTTAAGTTCAAATTTGGATCAAATTAGATAGGCATTTAAACGAAGAATATAACGATTTTAGCTATTTTGTTGTAACCTAAAATTTATTATCCATGATTCATAAGTATTTAAAATATTTAAAGTAGATTATTATTATTTATATACAATATGGAGTTTTCAAATGCAATTTTTTCAATAACATTAATTCAACCTATTATATTAATAATGTCCAGTGACGCCGAACTTGCATAATCAAAATTAAACTGCCACAATTAATATGTAAATATAAATATAAATAAATAAATAAACAATAAATATATTACATATTGCAGGGTTTTAGTATGTGGCGCTTACTCGGTCAAACACAACAGCGGCCACATTAACACGACAGCCACACAATAAAAAGTGGTCAGGTCATGGCCTGCACACATCATAGGGTCCTGCTAATGTTTAACAGTAAAATAAATTATTTTAATACTTAGCAATAATATTATAAAATATATTTAGTAATATAGGCTTACAGACAGTCTTTGTTCACAATATCAACATGTCTTAACTTTTTTAAAATTTTTTTTTTTTATAATATTTGTCGAACTTTGCTACACATTTAAAATTTGTCATTACTCTACATGTACACATATTTATTTAAATACAAACAGGCGTAGGCCCAAGTTAAATAGCCCATAATGGTATAAGATACAAAATAACATAGAATATCGTATCTAGGTATAGTAAAGAATAAAATCTAGAACCTCTAGAATTTAAAATAGAGTTTTTTACCTCTCAGAAATATCAAAAAAATGCTGTGTTAGGTTGTTTAATGATGAAGATGATATAGGCCTGGGTGGTGAGCCTCTTACAACAGAGAATGATTTGATTTTAAGGTAAGAAAAATAACATAAAATATTGATTATTTTAAATTAATAATAATTAAAAATTATTATAATTCTATTATTACTTCCATAGGCCTATTTAAGGTTTACTTGTGTCAATAATAAAATTGTTTACATTCAAAAAATAAGCATTACAAGTAATTTAATTGTTTAATGACTGGTTTGACTTGCTCAACGCCCAGAAAAAATATGATCACGGGATACCAAGTTATGGTCTAAATGAAAATGTTCAGAATGAATTACTTGATAGCAAGACTGAGTGTTTTAAATCAATGAGGGTACATGGTAAAACATCATTGTTACCTTTTCAAAAGGATAATAATATACAAACATTTCATATGTTCTAAATATTTTAGACTAAAATAAACAATACATTTTATTTTATTAAATGCTATTGATTAAAGCATACATTGTCAATAAGAATAATTATATGCAATACATCTTTAAAAAAATTGATGGCTGATTTAAGAAATCATTATGAATCAGGATACATTTTAACCAAGAAATTGAATACAGATGTACTGGAAAATGTTTTCAGTTTCTTAAAGGGCATGGCTAAAGTTATCCCGACAAATTATCTCAGGTAAAATATCGCGTGACCAAAATATCGCAATTAAAATATCGCGAAACCAATATATCGTAAAGAAATAATACTGCCGTACATTATTATCGCGTTTATATATTTCATTAAATTTTATCTTTTCTAATCGTATTCACCTTTTACCTAACAATGCATTCAAGTATACTGGTTTTTCATTTTATAATTTGTAAATAGTAATACTTTGTACTGTCGCCGTGATTGACGCTTTTACAGTTTGACACTTTTATACAGTTTTACAGTTTAGAGTTTTATTTTATTTATTTTAATTTTAAATGGAATTGAACTTTTTAAAAACTACAAAAGGCAAAAATTTATTAGTTCATAACGGATATACTTTTACGAAAGAAAAAAATAGTGTTGATTTCAAGGTAGGATAAATAATATTACTGTTTATAATATTCTATGCTCGTATATATAATAGTGGCCGTCGTAATTAATCGTCCGTTGTTTCATTTACATTTATTGACAATTATTTATTATTTTCAGATTATTTATAAGTGCAATCAATGTGCCAGTTAAAAATGTCGTGGAAGGTGTCATACACAATCAAATAACGTCGTTTGGGACTCTGATAATCACACTAATTTACTAGAGGTATCCAGATTGGCTGCAATCCAATTTATCTCAGAAATAAAAGAAAATGCAACAACTTCCTCTAGTATTTCAGCGTCAGTTTTAGCTTCAGCTTCAAAAGAACTACCCCGTGAAATAGTTCCTTATATTCCAAAAATTTACTCTCTAAAAAGAACAGTTCAGTGACTACGGAAGAAGGAATTTCCAATTATATGCCCTAATTGTATGGAAGAACTAACAATTCCTGATGTATATTAAATAACAGATAAAAAAGAAAAATTTTTATATTTTGACTCTGGAAGTGTTTTAGTATTTTGTACTAAGGATAATTTGAAAATATTAAAAAAATGTTCACAGTGGTATACGGATGGAACATTTAAATCTGCTCCACCAATTTGTAATCAGTTTCTTGTAATTCACAGAAAATTAAATGACGGATCCATATTTCCATCAATATACAGCATAATGATTCACAGAACAGAACAAGCCTACAATATTTTGTTTAATTTTCTAGAAGATGAACTTGGAGAGTTCGAACTAGAGTCTATCATGACAGATTTCGAAATGGCTTCTAGAAAATCATACAGTAAGTGTTTTCCAACTACTAAATAACGGAGTTTTCATCTAATGAAAGTTATTTGGAAAATAATACAAATAATTTCAGAAATGCAAAAGTTTTACAAAGAAAATATGAACTCTTTAAAAATTTGTTATTTTGCTTCTCTGGCTTTTATATCACCATCAGATGTTTGTGATGCTTATGAAAAAATATTAAAATTAGATTTTTTTGTTAAAAATAATCATATTATTTTTCCTTTCCTAACATACTTTGAGGAGACATGGATTGGTACTAAAAAACGGGGGCGAAGATATTCTCCGTTATTTTCTATACCTCTATGGAATATATCTGAGGCAATACAAAGTAACTGGGATCAAACAAACAACATTTGTGAAGGATTTAACAATAGATTTGCTTATTTACTTTCTGCTCAACATCCTTCAATCTATAAATTTATAAATGGTTTGAGACGTCACCAAAACCTAACGGAAATCGAAATAAGTCAAAGTATAATAAAGAAAATCCAAATACACCAAATAAAAACAAAAACAATTAGTTAGGCTAAACGAGTAAAGAAATTAGTAGCAGATTATCATAAACGAGAAATTGAAGATTATCTTCAAGGTATTTCATTGAATATATACTTACTATACTTCCATTAATTAATATATATTTTTATTTTTATTTATTTTTTTTAATACTTATATCAATTTTATTAAATTATACATATTTTTAAGATTTTTACCAATTCTACTGTATATTAATATAACAATATTATATGCTTGAAATATATTATTTATTTATAATTAAATTATTGCTATATTTCATACTGGCGATGTTTATTTCATGCGATATATTAGTTTTGCGATATTTTAGTTGCAATATTTTGGTCACACAATATTTTACCGACGATATTTTGTCGGTGATTCATGGCTAAAAGTGTTAGTAACATCACAGTTTTAGACTTCGAATACTGATAATTCTCAAATAAAAAGTAATTTAAATAGATGTTATTATAATGTAGCTAATATGTAATTAATTTGTTATACATTATAGCCTAAGATGGTGCATATTAGGCAAGCATTCCAATATAACATTTACCAATAACACTAATTCAGAAGGTAGTAAGTAAGATAAATTGTTGAGTGAAAATGATTGTTTTATTGTTCAGATATTATTATCATTTATTATATTAATTTAATATTTATATCTATAGTAGTTAAAGGTAAACAACCAATCAGAAACGGACAACTACACGATCGACGAGGCAAGGGGTGGTATGCGTATCATAAAGTTGTGGTCATACCTATTTATTTAATCATGAACAATTAGTGCGGCTATCCGTCAGTACTATATAGGGAAATATAGACTTAAAAAATAACGGCGCCAAATTCAAAAAACAAACAAAACAAATAATTTACGCACAACAGGGCCAGCGAACTTATATTTTATATGGTCAAAAAACCTGGATATAAGTTTATTGCGATTTGATACGTATCAAAAATATTATAATATTCTTAATTAATTTCTTATTAATTCTTCATGAGGCCCACACGAACGTATTGAATGCATTATTCTGTTGAAATAAATAAAAAATACTCGTCATTACGAAAAATAAGATATAACATATTTTCAGTGTGTTTAAACAAAATAATATTTTTATTGTTTATATAACATAGATACATATTTGGAATAAAAAACTATTATAATATTAATTTATAAATTTTGTACAAACCAGAAAAAATGCGCAAATGATGAAATAAATGTATAAAATCATGTGTGATGATATAGAAAAAATCGTTCAAATAATGTGAAATCGTGAAAAAAAAATTAGAGTACGATAATGAACGAAATAAAGTTTCGAAAATTGTACGAAAAACAATAGTACACAAATTTAGAAAAAAAAGTTACATAAGTGCAAAAAACATGGATCAGACGAGGTGCATAGGTGAGGTGGAAGGTGCGTGATGGTGTATTTGGTGTACATAAAGATAAACAGTTTAAGGCTACTGGTCACCTATACAGAATTCTCCGACCGGTCCCGCGGGATGGACGAGGAGCGTCACGGGCGCGTTTGCACGAGAGCGCGATGACGACCACATGACGGCCACGGTTTAGCCCGATCGCGACGGCCGCGGGAGCGACTACGAGACGACGGCCGGGAGGCTGTAATGACGTCGTAAATAAGTCGTACGCCCGACTGAGTGTTACTGGTGCCGAAGACGACTTTTGCCACGGCGGCGACGGTCCAAGCGATACTTGGCGTCGGCGTGGAGGGTGGCCAAAAAAGCGGGCCGCATGCTGTTCTGCGGTTGCTACTCCCAGGAGGAATAGCGCCCGCGGTTCCCCGCGTATCCGCCTCGGCCGAAGGCGTCGCGTGACGGGCGACGGTGTGACGTGGGAGACTAAAGTGGTGCGTGGTGTGTGTACTTGTGGTGTTCGGCGGTAAGTCGCCTGTACAGGTTCTCCGAAATTATAGTCTTCGCTCGCTCCGCGCTTAGATCGGCGCCGTGGCAAAAGTCGTCTTCGTACCAGTAACACTCAGTCGGGCATACGACTTATTTACGACGTCATTACAGCTTCCCGGCCGTCGTCTCGTAGTCGCTTCCGCGGCCGTCGCGGTCGGGCTAAACCGTGGCCGTCATGTGGTCGTCATCGCGCTCTCGTGCAA
This sequence comes from Pentalonia nigronervosa, assembly GCA_014851325.1. Lineage (NCBI taxonomy): Eukaryota > Metazoa > Arthropoda > Insecta > Hemiptera > Aphididae > Pentalonia > Pentalonia nigronervosa. Next base: position 43,396 of record JACXSJ010001472.1, read on the forward strand.
ACGCGCCCGTGACACTCCTCGTCCATCCCGCGGGACCGGTCGGAGAATTCTGTATGGGTGACCAGTAGCCTTAAACTGTTTATCTTTATGTACACCAAATACACCATCACGCACCTTCCACCTCACCTATGCACCTCGTCTGATCCATGTTTTTTGCACTTATGTAACTTTTTTTTCTAAATTTGTGTACTATTGTTTTTCGTACAATTTTCAAAACTTTATTTCGTTCATTATTGTACTCTAATTTTTTTCACGATTTCACATTATTTGAACGATTTTTTCTATATCATCATACATGATTTTGGCTGATTTCCGCCGAGGTGGATACGCGGGCGCTATTATTCCTGGCAGTAGCAATTGCAGAATAGCATGCGGCCCGTTCTTTTTGCTACCCTCCACGCCGATGCTAAGAATCGCCTGGTCCGTCGCCGGCGTGGAGTTACTGCTGTTTCTGTTACTGGGGTTGCTGCTACATCGGGGTCCGGCAACCCGACCGGCTCCTCCGACGCGATCCGTGCCTCGGCCGACACTGCCTTTTCGGTCTCCGCCGAAACATCGTCATCTTCGTCGTCGTCGTCGTATCGGAACGGCGCTGGCACCGGGGCTTCTTCTTCCTCTTCGTCTACTTTTACGTATTCAGCCAGTAGCGATGCCAGGCCGTCCCCTCCTGCAGCGATGGTCTCGTTGAGTTGCTCTTCTTCTGGCAAATCTTTCTCGTCATGGTTTGATTTTTCCGTAATGTCATAGTACACGATAGTCTTTATTATTTGCTCGACTATGGCACGCATTTCTCCTCGACATATCTCATTGGATCGATTCATTTTGTTGGTCGGCGAAAATACTTTAATGGATGCAAATGAAAATTATTATACTTTTAACTACGGCGTCTGTAATAAAAATGAATCGTTTTTTGTCGCGAACCGTTTTCAATAAATTAAAATATCGCCCGGACGACGACGTTTTTACTAGCCAGCAGGTAAGAGTTGTGGACGGCGAAGTTCTTCGCGGTATTATTATATTCGGCCAACGTCGGCTGTATTTCGTTTATTTTTCGAAAAACCATTTTTATTATTATTGATAAACCGGCTATACCTGCCTACGCAGAGGTATACCGCCGTTATATTAAAATATTTATTCTGTGTATTCTGTGCATTTTACTGGCGGGTACACACTCGTTTCATACTTTTATAATAGTTGAAGTTTTTCATATGCTAAGCTGAACGATGAAAGTTTTTGGATTCTACAATGATGTACAGCACACGCCGTACAGTAGTCAAAATACGAAAGATCTTCAACGTTGATCACATTTTGTCGACAAAATCGATTTCCTTATTTTGTTGTTATTCAAAAACGATTAACTATTATAGGCGTATATTAAATTTTCATCAAATGTTTTTATTAGCATCTTCTATATATCGTGTAATTTAAAAAATATATAGAATTTTTTTGAACTATTTACAGCCGTTTTAAATATTCGAATTTTAAAAATAAATGTCGATAAATACATTTTTGCTTGATCAAAAAGCTTAAAAATCCAATACAAGGTTTTTCATATTCTTTTTTTGCTTGACTTTATAAAATGTAATATTATTATTTTTTTTATTTTATTGAGATTTTAACTGATAAATTATTATGTCTCGACAAAATTCTCCGATTTTCAACATTGAGGGTGATTTTTAACTGATAATTGGATATAATTGGTACTTTTGAGGCATATAATTCAAACTTCAAAGTTATTTTCTTAATAATTAGGGAAAACAAAAAAAAAAAATAGAGAAAAATGAGAATTAGTTGACAAATTCACAAATTGACAATAGTCAATAATGGTATAAGATACAAAATAACATAGAATATCGTATCTAGGTATAGTAAAGAATAAAATATAGAACCCCTACAATTTAAAATAGAGTTTTTTGAAAAAACCTTTAAAAGCAAAAATGTATGGTACACAGGAAACATGAAAAGGAGAAAAGGAAGAAAATATTATTAGTGGATGTACGAGGAGATTGATTTTTGTAAGTACAACCATTTTGAAACATCTGATAGGCAAATTCCGGATCAGATTAAAATATACAGAATACCAAAAATTAATTCAATCTACTGTAATATTATTAATAGTAAAATGAATTACTTTAACAGCAATAATATTAAAAAATATACTTAATGTAATGTAGGCTGACGGTCTTTGCTCAGAATCATTTTTCGTATATAATGATTTTATATCATTGAATTCAAATTTAACACATCCATTACAGTGACACTCCTCTAGACACTTACTGTACAACAGAGTTGTACTCACTTGCCCACCTTTTTTGTATATTTTGTATAAACTATATTCGACTATTGACGTTTGTGTGTTCCACAAAAATACATTTTTAAAATCCTAGTTTAGGTAGGTTATATACTTATTCTGGTTGTCTTAGCCAGTGTTGTGTGTTATTTTATGATATATATCGCACCTATGTTTAGAATGAATTACTTAATAGCATAACTAAGTTTTTAAAATCAATGAGGGTACATGGTAAAACATCATTGCTACATTTTCAAAAGGGTAATAATATACAAACATTTTATATGCTTTAAAAATTTTAGACTAAAATAAACAATATATTTTATTTTATTAAATATTATTGATTAAAGCATAAATTTTCAATAGGAATAATTATATGCAAAACATCTTTAAAAAAATTGATGGTTAATTTAAGAAATCACTATGAATTAGAATACATTTTAACCAGGAAATTGAATACAGATGTACTGGAAAATGTTTACAGCTTCTTAAAGGGAATGGCTGGAAGTGCTAGTAACATCATAGCTTTAGACTTCAAATACTGGTGATTCTTAAATAAAAAACAATTTAAATAGATGTTATTATAATATAGGTAATATGTAATTAATTTGTTATACTATATAGCCTAAGATGGTACATATTAGGCAAACATTCCAATTTAATATTTACCAATAACACTAATTCATAAGGTAGTATGGAAGATAAATTGTTGGGTGAAAATGATTGTTTTACCACCCAAATATTATTATCATCTTTGAATAATGATTTTTCCATTCATGCTGACAATAAAGCTAACATTGAAGAGAGTGTAATTACTGATCCAGAATCTAATTTTTAGCTACTAAAACAATTTGATGTAGTTTTATAATTATTTTACTTTTCTTTTACTATAATGCCTATACTTATTTTTATTTTTTTTTTTACTTTTACACAGCTAATGTATTGCTTTAGATTGATACTGAAAATTATGAAAATGAACCGATATTTGATGAAACTAAAGAAGGGCGTGCTCAATACGTTGTTGGTTATGTTGCTAATTGCTATTCAAATAAATATTCACATTTGTATCAAATAAATTGTAATGAAACAAAAAGCTGGACAGCTCATATTTCTAAAGGCCACTTGACAATACTACCACAAAATCTGTTTAAGGTTGTCTTCCAAATAGAAAATAATTTTAGAATCATACATGGTAAAAAATTGTCAAAATCCCCATATGTTTGTAAAACATTATATGACATTATTAAACCAAAAATTGAGAAACTAAATGGTCTAAATGTGCTAATGAAGTAATACACTGCCTTATTAGAACACTTACATATATCAGATTAAATACTTTAAACAACAAAAAAAATTAGGCTCACTGAAAAAAAGTAAATTTACAAATTAATACCTACCCAGCTACCAAATTATCATACATTAAATAATATTATAAACTACATACATATGTAAATAGTAATTAATAAATTAATAAAATACATAAATGAGTCTTAAATACTTATTATAAATTTAAGTCTTGTGAATTATAAAATAAAATATTAAATTTAATTAATTTAATATTTATATCTATAGTAATTAGAGATAAATAAACAACCAATCAGAAGCGGGCGGAGAACTACACATAGACGTGGCAAGGGGTGATATGCGTATCACAAAGTTGTGATCATACCTATTTATTTAGTTATGAAACTATAGTAAGTTTATATACCTCGATGATAAGCACAAAATAATGGCCTATCGCCTATCAGATAATGGCTATCTATTCTTTAATATCTATGGATAGAATGAAGTATTTAACAATTTCAATAAACTTGGAACATCTAGAAAGTAGAAAACAATTGTTATTTGTTTGAATCATAAATAATATCACGATGAACGTTTACGATAGTGTTGTAAGAGGTACACATGCTAGTCGATTAATACTCATTGAAGGTGAGACAATGACAACAATTAATTCAATTTAACTATTCTAATTTATAGCTGACTTAATTAGTTATTATATTGATATGTGATATTAAGGTGTAGAGTCTTGAAATATTTATTTTGAGAACTATGATCTATGATGTACACATTTATATTTATGTATTACTAATGTATATTTCCTAAGTTTTTTTTTAGATGATCAAATTAGTTAAATTTTAATACTTTTGAACATTTAGATATCTATATAGGTATCTAGTAAAAGTGGTATCATTTTAATTTTTTTATTAATTCAAATATTTTTTTACAGGCCATAATTTTTAAGCAACGTCTCTAGAATTTATGACTTTCATAGGCCAATTGATTTAAGAAATTAGCTAAATCATAATGATATTGGATTTTAAGTAATGCAATTGTATATCTTGCGTCCCTGCATAATCTAAATGATGCCACTGAGTAGTTACTTTTAGTTTGAATTGAAAGTTCTTGGCTATATTATCTGAAAATCAAAAAAAATAAAAAAAAAAAATATAACTAATATCCAATAATTATATAAAGGTAGGTAGGTAGTTAATTTAAAAATAGTATGACTCTATGGTATGTAGCTGTAATCATGTAAGACATTGTATTTTATTTATATTATAATCGTTTGAGATTTTTAATTTATGATAAAGAAGTACCATATAATTTACACTGCGACATATTATAAAGCTAATAATTTACATTATATCCTTTAAATATGGGTATCAGTTATTTATAACTGGTTAAAAAATGATAAAAATTATTTTATTATATTTAACTAAATCATTTTTTAGTTTTTAATGAAACTTCTGAGTTATGTAGATTTTACTAATATTATTAAAACAAAATGTAATAATTAATATGTTATTAACAGTTTTTTAACTTTGTTTTTTTACAGATTCATTTTTCGCCAAAGGACAGTTTCTATTACATCTTATATCTGCAAATCGTAAATCTTATGATGTCCATGTACTTTGTTATGAACATTTAGTGTCCAAATATCAAACTTTATTTCCCCCCTTGTCTAATATTCAATACCATGATTGTATGACTAAAATTATGTCTTTAAATCTAAGCATGCACGAAACTGTTTCAAATATAGTTGAAAAATCAACTAGAAATAATGTCATTTTTATTGATTCGTTGTCTATGTATTTACTTAGAACTGACTTCAGTCAAGTATATAAAGAATTATTAGATATCACATCATCAGATAAATGTAATTAGATTTATTATTATTTGTTACTTATTAGTATTATAATATATAATAAGGACTTGGTAACTTGTCTATAAATAATATTTGATTTTTGCTATATGATTTTAGTTCCTAACGTTGCTCAATGTGTGGCAGTAGTACACAAAGATGTAACTGAAGTTAATCAAATTGAACACTTGAAAAACATATGTAAGACTCATGTACATGTACAAAGTACTGACAATCCGTTAATTTTAAAACTAAGATTAGAACATAAAAGGTCAAATGGTAAATGTTTAGTTCAGGTAAATATACAATTTATGGTTTTATTTAATTTTTTTATTTCTATAATTATCTTATTTTATTTTATTTAGAAATTAAAAGGTGAATTAAAATCGTATTGTACATTTGAACTAATAAATGATTTACCATCACAAAAAATTGAAGATGATAAAGGCTTACCAACAAATTTAGCTAGTTTTAAATTAGACTTACAAGATAATGAGAAAAAAGCCAAGAAAGAATTAATTTTACCATATACTTTGTATGTTAAATGCTTATGTAGAATTAAAATAATATTTTAAGTATTTCATAATTATTTTTTTTTTTTAGAGTGCAAATTGCATCCAATACTGGTGGAATGATTCATTATGTTCCAGATGAAGCAGATGATTGGGACGAAGAAGATCCGGATGATGACTTAGAAATATAGTATTATATCATAATTCTAAATTGTGTTATGTAAATAAAATATGTATGCATATTGTTTTGAAAATTCTGTATATTATTTTCATATTGTTTCAAAACAACTTTTTTTTGTCAATTAATCTATGAAAATCAACCCAAATGTTTATTATGTGCCTTTAAAAATCATCTAACAACGTTTTAAACTAATTCAATAATTATAAATAATACTTTTATTATTTTTTTTTTTTTGATAAGCTAACATAGTTAAATTTATTAATTTAGATTTTTTGTTATCTGTTTTCATACAATCTCTCGATTTACAAGTATGATTTTTAAGATAAGTGCAAATAGTTGATGCTAAAAAAAATATTAAAATTGCTATAAATTTGGCTAGTGTAAGCAGAGATGTATTCAAAAATTTGGTGCCCAGATACTAACTTTTTCCCGCCCATTCATTCTTAAAAAAAATTTATGTCATACTAGATTATGTGATTTTTTTTTAATTGTTATAGGTCAACTACTAAATGGAACAGTAGAATACTTTTAATCTACTGTGTCTGTAAAAGTCTGGTGTACTATTCACTTTTTTCCACCTATGGACCTCTTATGAAAAAAAGACTAGCTTTTTAAAACTATTATAAACTAGCTATCATCGCGTTTACTGTGAAGGCTTTGCATCCAAAAAGAGCTAAGAAGTTAAAGGGGCTAAAGCAACAGATTTTTTCATGCATTGAGACCAATAAGTTAAAAAAAATTTAACATATTTCCAGTTGATTTTAGTTTTGAAAACTGAATTTGGTTTAAAATACTCATTTCTAGGTTTACTCGAAAGTGGATTCTTAGATTTTTCATTTCGTTGCTATTAATAACTAACTCAAATATAAGCTTATTTTGAGAAAAATATAAACTTACTATGCGTTATACTATATTAACTAAAAATAAAGCTGTAAATGTATTTCCTAACAAACCTAGAAAATAAATTAACGAATACAATAATCTTTTCAAAACTTAAATAAGACGTTCGAAACAAGGTGAAATTGTCTTTCTCTTTTGCCACGTTTGGCATTAAATTTGTGCCCGACAACCGGAGTAAAAGAATTTTTCTTTGTCTTTGACTTGTGCATGTGTGTATTTGCGTTGGAATATTTCTAAGAACCGTAACCACAACAAAAATAATACCATTGAGAGTAGAGTATACTCAATGATAATACCCACATTCCAACGAATATAAATCGATTAGAGCAATGATTACGAAAATGAAATAATAATATTACAAAGTATAAAATACATGATAATAAGTAAATTTATTTTACGACAAAACAAAAAAAGAAATATTTGTTTTCAACTATTCAGTCAGTGAAGTTCAATTTATCGTGTCTATGATTTTAGATTCTAAGCGGAGCATGTTATAAAAAAGCTGTTTCACCGCGTCCGGTTGTAGAATAATAATAATACATGGGTACGTACATGAAATAGTACATTTTAGTTTAATTTACAGAAATACATGTCATTAGTCATAAGATCCAATTTTAATTAAAGTTATGACATAAAAGTATAGTAATAGGTATTTTAACATATATTAGTATGTTATTCTTATTCACTTATAACTTAACACTGGCCATATCGTAAACAGAGGCGGATTGGATAGTCTCGGCCCTTCGAGAAATATTTTTCTACTGGCCCGTAATTTGTTGTGTATCCTATATTAGCCAAATTTTAATATTAAAAAATTATAATGATCTTATCACATTTGTTGACGAAATATGAAATAAGATATTACCTTGTTTAATGTTATATTTACATAGATTATTCGAGTCCTACTAGCCCAATATTTTAACGGCCCTTCGAGATTATCTCGAATGCTCGACTGGCCTATCCGGGCCTGATTGTATAGGCAGTGGTATAAATAAATTCATAAACGATAAAAGTTTAAAATTACTTTAAATATTTTGATGATTGCATTGTATGGATAGGTATATAATATTATATATTATGAAAAAGCTAATGCATCTCCATGGTTTTTGATAAAAAAAAAAAATTGTATTTTAATATTTATCGGAAAATATTTAAATATTACCGAGGGAATATCACACGTGTCATAGTTAGGCAGTCAGTGACATTGTGAAGGGAGTAATTTTGGGGCAGCTGCCTTTGAGTAATTAATGATTTGCTGGGTGGGTATAAATTAATATTGACTAGTATTTAACTGGTTTGGGTTGGTGGGTGGGATATTAGCCTTCTACCTCTGAACAATATTAAATTGGCCAAGCCACCGAACCTAATTATCATAATTTTAAACACAGTTTTAAAGCCGAGATAGCGTTTACCGGTAAAATAATAAAAAAAAAAACTAAAAACAGTTTATTCTGATTAATGATTTTTTGGATATAAGAGACAGATTTAGTTTTAGTTCCTAACTTTTACTTATACCTTTTTAATTCTTTTTTTTGCTTTTTAAAATAAATATGCCTGCGGGTGCAGGTGTCCCCCTTCATTTTTTTTTTCATTTTATTAATTAGTGTAGTATTTTTTATACTTGAAACACATTTGCCTGCAGGCGTCTTTGTTTTTTCTTCACTCTTTAAACCTAAGATAAAGTCATATCCTATTTAATTCTTTAGAAAATTAATGCTATTGCGATCTTTATAAACAATCAATACCTAGTAATAATTTATTATTTTGTTCGATTTTTTGGGATTAAGAATCTGGAGATTATACTGCAGTATAATTCTCTTTTTTATACCTGTAAAATTTTTTTAGCCGAGCGTAGATACTGATGGAGAGCTAAGTGACGAGGGAGTACAAATATCCAACACAAAAATACTACTTTGATCAATAATTGTTCATAAATCTCGGATATATTGTGAAAACAATCAAAATTCTATTTTTTGGCAATATATCACAATGAAAAGTTCGGTGCCTTGCTTTCCGTATTATTTGGTACTTAAACGTACAACTGTGTGTAATAGTGGCGACTCGTCAGGGGAGACAAGTGAAGCTCAGTCTCACCTAACTATTGTAAAGAAAAACGAAGTATATACTATATACTATATAATTATTTCCAAACGACTTTAAGATTATTATATTCAATAATATATACATCTTAAAATAGAAAAGTTTTTGTTATTATATATTATTATCACGATAAAACAAATTTATTTTGTCGTGTATACATACTCTGTCATTGTTATCAAAAACGACGACAGATATTTTCGTGGAATGATAGAACGGTCTCGATGAAAGTCGAAATGCTGAGAGGCTAAATATTTTTTTCCTTCGGCGGGTATACAATTATAAAATATACCATAATAGTTTGTGGAAGTCGGAATTTATTATGATATGAGGCTGAACGATTCTTGCCTCAGGTTAACGTCAACATTATCCATTAGTCATTTATCGAAGCGATGTAACTTCCACTAATTAATATTGGGACGAGGAGGTTGTCATAATGTCGATAGTGCAAGTGTATACCTGTAGGTCGTAATACTTTTATCACAAGCTAAAGATATCTGTTCTTATGAAACAAATGACAATGAACATATTTAATTTTGTACTATAGACCACGAGATTATAGTAATACAGAATAAGACAATAGTAGTATAGTACGACTGTGGGAGTAATAATTGATTGTGTCTATATCTTGTCTTATATAATATTTCCATTTGATGATGTTATTGTGAAAAAATAATTGTCAAATTTTCATTACTCAAAGAAAGAAGAATAGATTTAATTTATAAAACATAATGATATATAATTCATTTTTTGATTTACTTGTTATTCGATTATTATTTTTTAATCTCACCTATTATAAATATTAGGTATTATTTATATGTTTTTAAAAGTTTAGAATTTATTAAATATTAATAGAATTATTTTAAAAGTTAACTTGAAATTTATTTTTATATTTTAGCAAAGAAGCAAAATAAAAAAAATATTGTAAAATTATCAGACATTGTTTTTTTATTATGATAAACATTTTTTCTCCCATACATTTTGAAAATATCTGCCTCACCTCTCATTCAGTTCACGAAACACCACTGGTGTGCAGTAATAAAATATTGCCCACAACAGTATATAGGGCCATAGGGAATGTAAAACTACACGAGGATGCGTATACCGTAAACGGAATTTTACAGATTTCGAGCGACCATGTCCCAAATCAGTTAATCTTCGGGAATACGCATCCGAGCGTCGTGAATCCGTCGTCATTCGTTACTAGCCCATGAGTCCCTGGTATACAGTGGACTCGTTATGTTGAAATTTCGACGCGGTGATGGACACCGATCGGGCTGAATAGGCACAATGGTACTTTGGTCTTTATGGTCCTGGTACCCAGAACGCGGTTTGTCCCGTGAATAGTGTAATATTCGATCACTTCCGGCCGATAAATTTTGTAATTCGTATCAATAACAATAGTATTTCGTCGTCGGAACTATAACAATTATCAATGTTTGTAAAATATTGTGTAATTATTATCGAAATTACAGGAAATATACGCACTATGTAAAACTCACGGACTCGACGGCCTATGATTTAGCTTGGCGGTTTTCTCACCCAGCAGACACCGATCTGAGACCGCAGTATTATGGGACACTGGTTGTTTCGTCGGTTGTTTGAGCGAAGCGCGTGCCAAACACCAGTTTAATACGGAATTCTGTATTCGATACCGACCGTTTTTTTAGGACGACGTCGTCTCTGTAAAATGATTCATAAGTGCTTGAATAATTTCAAATTCAAATAATTCGCTCGAGTTCAGTTTGTATTATTCTTCTCTGCAAATTCTATAATATTATTATGTAAATTTGCTCTAATATTAATTTTAAATAAACTATAGAGTCTGGTTGGCAAATTTGTTTTGTAATATATGTTGTAAGATAGAGCCAACACGTGTAGGTATAACGTTTTTTCAAGGAGCCAAATATAGGAAATTTATCAAGTGATAACGTGTGTGTAATGTTCGTCATAAAATTTAATTGAAAACGATTTTTTTACATTATTAAATGGATTTTTTTACTTTTATATTATTACAATTTTAAAACTTTCAATATTTAAAATTTAAAAATCTAATTTTGAAGAGTTTAAGTCTTTAAGAGTACAATTTCAAATTAGTGAAGTTTTTTTTTCAAGTGAACTTTTTAACCAAATAGAATGTTTTCAAAAGTTGTTTGAAATTATTAGGATAGTTGGTATGATAGAAACACGATTAAACACGATTTTATTCCTGATCACAGACACAACAATTATCCAAATCAACATTTAAATCAGAGTTGGCGCAGAAAACCACAGCCTTATAAAAGCCATACGTGGCTTTTGGGTATACCCACTCAGTTCTTTAAAAAAAAAAAACCATAGTTTTATCCAGGTTTCTTTAACGTCTTAAACTGGTTAAACCCATTAATTAAAAAAATATCTTATATATAATTGTTACACTGAAAATTAATAACTGAGTTAACATTTAAAATTAAAATTTCTGAACTCCAAAAACAAAGTAAATAAATAATAATTTGTCTCCCCTTCAACGCAGACAATAATAATATTAATATTATGACAGAATTATAACAAGCAAATCGCTCGATTATAAATATTTTTTTTTGAAATAATATATAATATAATTTATTATGTATTCAATAGCAGTGATTTATATGCTCTAAAAGAATTATGAAATATGTTTTTAAAAATATGCATTAATGCACCAAAAGTGGCTAAATATGCCATAAATTATACTCATAAAAACCGTATTAAAAAAAAAAATTTAGTTTTGGTTTTGATATTAAATTAATATGAAACAAGTTATAACAATGATTATTTGTTTATAATCATAACAATGATTTATTAATTTATTAATATATACCAAATAATATATTTATGAAAAAATAAATTAAAACTAAAGGTAAAAAGTAAAATAAAAAAAAAATGGTATGTATAATATTACAATAATTGTGTAGGTAGACTTTGAATTTATGTCTGTTTGCTTCTGCTGATAAATTCAATTTGATATAATTGTTTTTTCTTTAATTTTATTTTCTCAAAATAAATTGCACGTTAAGTTTATAAAATTACAAAATAGATTGTGAAATATATTTAAAAAAAACAATAAAATGCTGAATGTTTGTTTAAAATCATAGTATAAGTACACTATTTGTATAGAAGTGACTTTTCAAATGATTTATTTTTATTTATTAATGTACTTGTATTGTGATAATTATTTATGTAATTTAGTCATATCAATAATTAATAATTATCTACTAATAACCTACCAATATTTATTTTTGTGTAACCTTCACGTCTTATCTATAGACTAAAGCCTTTTCTATTTTATACATCTACACAGTAGGTAAACTATAAATACTCGATTTAATCAACTGTCAATAATTATTATACGCAGAATGCAGGTATTAAAATAATTATTTGTGTTAATGTTTTAAATTTTGGAATTATTAGGTGTTTCTTGCCCTCTTTAATGTGTAATGGTTTTTGTTAACATAAATTATATACCATTCCTACCAATTCACATTTACACATCATCTCGGAGATTATAAGCGTGTTAACAATAATAAATATTATGTAAGTACGTAACACGACTTCAGAGAATTATTTAACAAACATTGCTATTTTCAATATAATATATTGTTTAAAAATTTTTAAAAGGAATAATAGAGGAAAATTATAAGAAATAGCTATGCATTTATACTGCTCACAATATTTTATATAGTCTCAAAATATTTGAAGCAAATTAGACATCAAAGGTCTTAATTTTCTTAAAATATCCTACAATTTGCCTGCGTTAAACCCCATAAAAAACCCTGGTGAAACACTGAAATTTTCTTTTAAATACAAGCACGTAAATTCACTTAGAACTATAGGTCTGGAGTTCTTTTTTCCGTAACTTTAGGAACGGAAACTAAAATCGGAAACTAAAAATGTACATCTTAAAAACCTAAACCAGTACCAGAACCGAAAAAAACTATGGTCTCAACTTTCAAGCCACGTAGATACGACATCACATCGTAATGACATACGATAACCTGGTCCGCCGCTTGTGCATTACCTAATACACCGTATAATAGTAATAATACGGAGACGGACCACAACAGTAGCAACAGGTGTTTTGGTTAGGTACCTGTATTATAATTTATAATAATACTATATTGATACGCACTTTTGTTATTATTGCTTTGTTCAGTCAATGGACATTAGACGGGTTCGGCTATTGAAACAAACACGGAATGCATTATAATTTATAATAATATACGATGACGAGACGGCCGTTCGAAAAGATTCCTGGGCTGGTGGACGTGCAACTATGTAGATGGCGCTCTCTCGTAACGGCGGTGGATGCCCGGAGACACCGTCAGCAACCACGTCAAGGTTACCATACGTACCAGTTACCACCTCCACCACCAACATCGCCACCACCACAGCAACCGGTAACAAAAATAAAGTAATAAAAAAATACATGTATCGAGATGTTATAACATGTGCGACGGTGACGATGACGGGCTGTTAAGATTCTACTCTTTCTCATTCACCTCACGATCGCCGCCGGTCGCTGCCGTATGACGTACTACCGCGGCACGCTGTACGATTTTCCGTGATTATATCGTACTTCGATGGGTGCGTATTTTCTTCCCTAGACCTTTGTCGATAATATTATCGTCACCGTTTATCACCGACGCTATGAAAACAATTATCTAGCTGAACGCCAACGCCGCTGTCTGCAGTCGTCCGGTGGTTCACGTGGGATGCGCCCCAAGTCGTCTTCGTAATGGTGATCGTGGGCTGCAGAAGAAGGATTCGCCGTGGACTTCCGTGGGCGATCGCCGTCCTAGTCACGTCATGCCTGTTGCTGTGGTCGAAAAACGACGAACCCGTGGAGACGGTCGACCAGGCTGCCGCCGAAGACGACGACTGGGTGTCTTTGAGGTACTTGCCATTATATATTTTGTTCCATCGACTAATATTTAACTATATACATCGTATACGCAAAGTAGTAGTAGTAATATAGTAGAAGTCATCAGTGGATGTACATATATTATATTTTCTGTAGTGATATATCTGTGTGTGGTTGGTTAGAATTTTAGTTTATCAGAAACTAAATATAATTTTAATACAAAATATTATTGATAATTGAGGTTTATGTGATGGGACGTATACAGTCTCGGTTGGTGTCCACTTATAGGTAAATACTTTGAATATGTGATATTGCTATATGTATAGTATGTAACGTTAAATATCAAACTTAGTGGTCGACAAATCTACAAATTAATTACGTCAAAAGCCATCTATTCCCTATATGGCTGTATTGCATTGTCAAAACCCCGTTACGATTTTTTTATAATTAACTAAATACAGTTAGATTTAAAAATACCGAATATACCGACTTTTTAAGACAATATTTTTAACTTACACCTAAAATACATCTATAATCCATCTGAAAAACTAAGAAACTATAATAGATATTATAAATTAGTGAATATATTAGATTATAATAAAGTAAACACCTTAGGTATAGGTTATGATTGTTAAAATAACATGTTATTTACTGGCAATTTTTACTCAATAATCAATAATGGCATATCCATGGCAACGAATACAAATAATAATTATTGATCATAAATTTATGTCAATAAAATTGTAACTAATAGTTACTGCCCATAACAATGTTTTTGTAACGGGTTTGAATATGAAAGCTTGTCAAAATTATATTTTATGTTATTAGGTAGTAAGTATATTAAGTAATCATAACCATGTACCGATAGATGAAATATATTAAAAATAATTAATATACTGCATTCGTTGTTTTTTCAAAATATTTTGTAACAACAAATCAAAAAATCATCATGTGTAATTTGCAGCTTATTTGTTATTATTTGTAATTTACGGCATTTGTTTGTCTTATAATTTTTAAAAAATCTGATAAATTATGTTCTTATATTTTAACGGATTTTAAGTGAACGCGTTTATTTTGTTCACGATAAACATAGGTACGAAACTGAATACTGATGCAGCTCTACATTCAAAAATGTTAATACCATTCTCAACTCAATAATGGTCTAAATAATTGGCAATTTTGCTTGCTACAGCTAATTTGCAGTTGTCTCAAAGAAATAATACTGGTCTTATCGAATATTCAATAGTGTATAATATACGTTGTGTAAGTAGTCTATATTTTATAGTGGTAAATCATACGTGTAAGACGGAGTAGAAAAAAATTTGTTAGCATAATATGCAAATAACAATTATAAAATAATTTCTTTTATGAAATTTGATATTTGTACTAATTGAGTTCGGAATAACTATTGAATAAATAATTAATAATATATATTCGACAATTGACATTTGCGTTACTTTTCTTTGTATACTATATAGACAGTAGGTATTACTATATGGTGTCATTTGTGTTGTTGTTCAAAGTGAACGTCTCATCAGTAATAGGATTTCTGCAAAATATACTCGAAGAGATTATTGCACGTTATTACAATTTTCCTAGTTCAAGTCCGTAGTCATGATAAAAATAATTGTGCGTATCACAATATTGGATATTATTACACTGTACGTTGTGTGTGTGCGGGCACGCGGCAAAATTCAGTCAAGCACTCAAGCCTTCACGATGAATGATTTCATCCGGTCGTTGTCCCGATGGGAAATAAGGAGATCGATGCCGCTGGACTAACAATAATAATAATATTGTGTAGCAAAAAAGACAATGCAATTCAAGTTTTAATAACAGAGTGACTAGGATAGGGAAAAAAATTATTTTACTTATCCGGTTCACGGTTCAAATAAAATTGTTGTATCGAATCCAAAAATTAATCAAATAATAATGACCGTTTTAACAAATATAATAAAATGCATTAAAATATACAAATTGTACAATAATTGGTGACTACTAATTGGCTTTTGTTTATAGTAGACTAGCAAAGTAATTGTTTGATTAGATAAAATACATCGCTTGGTTTTAATTGTAAAACAGTTTAAGTGTCACGTTTTGCGAGAATGCTGAACAATAGAAATTCAAAAAACAATGATTACCTACTAATAAATGAAACATTCAATTAGGTATAAAAAAAATTAAATGAATTATTAACAGTTATTTTTTTTTTATTCAATGTTTCCGTTCAATGTTTTTACATTTGAGAATGTTTCGTGTTCTAGTGAATTTGTAGATTTTTTCAACGTGAAAAAAGTTATTATTATACCCAGCTTCTTTGTAATTATGGTGACCACGTACACTTCTGCAGACTGCAGTTTAATTTACGTTGTACGTGTCAACGTGCGAAGAGTTTTAAATTATATCATATTATTAAAAAAGCTTAAGGCGTTAACTTTGTTAAATAAAATAAAAAAAAAATATTATCATAAATGATTGAACACGTATAAGATAGATTTCTGTACACGAGGGCGATATTTTTTGAAATGTTGGTAATTTCAACAGTCTGGTGTCTGGCTATTGTGTTGTTGTCGACTTGTGCGGAGTATTTGTCTCGCACGTAGATTTATAGTAAATTATAGTATGTAATATATATATATGTCTACTCGGAAACCATAAAAATAAAATAAATTATTCACTGAAACCTCAATAATGGGTGTGGCGACTGGCGGTAATATTATATAACCGTGCGCGGAATCTACAGTATGTATATTATAGTCTTGCACGGTGTACCTGCATAGACGTATATGCGATACGCCGCCAAAGTTCTTTATATTATATTATTATTTGTTATTATTAATATTGTGGGAGTTGTAAAAACGCCGTTCAGTGATCTGAAGTAATTTTGCGCGTGAACGCAGTCATTGCCTATAGGATTTTGGACATAATACGTGCGCACATGTACAACGCTACACTGCATTACACACGCATATTAGATGGGGACGCAGCGGTAAAATAAATAATATCAAATAATAATTGACTGGCCGGAGCAAATCGAAAAAAAATCTGCAGTCTCCGCCGCATATCGTGTTGTCACATATATCGTGTGTCTATTATAAGGTACTTACTTGTATATATATTATGATGCTAAGTCGAATTGACGTTACACATACCTACTCCGTGCGGAAGACCACCGACAAGTGCAGACTATAACATTAAATGAATATAACATTCGGTGCGTCCTCATTGCACGTGATGAAAAAAAGAAAATGAAAAAGACTGCGTGCAAAGTCTATAGACCGCGAAAACGATTATACGCACCATGCTCGCGGGGTATAGGTAATACATACATAACAATAATGTCGATTCTGGCTTCAATTACCAATCGTAGCGCATCGCCTGCAGGTCGTTCGCATCCTTCTCCTTCTCCTCCTCCTGTTGTTCTTCCTAAATCCTCAAAGACGACGACAGTCCTTGAAAAATCGGTTAAATTTTGCTCGCCTCCCGTTCAGTTTATTATAATATCTGTATATAAAAAAATCTCACGGAACACGAATCTTACATCTTCCGACACGGAAAAAGCGCGCGTATGAATATTTCAATTTTAACAGTCATAATAATATACGGTATTTTATATTATAATTTATAATATTATATTATATTGCACGTACGAAATCGTATCATGGACTTTTTTTTGTCACCGTTTAATTTTTGTTATTCGCGTGTGAGCGCGTGCCGCTTGCGGATATTTAAATTTACCGATTCGACGCGCGGACCGAAGAGCCAAGGATTTCGTTTTTTATACCTTTAAAAATCTTAAACATAATCCGATAGTTATATTATTACAAAGTTATGGCAAAAAGTATACCCAAAATAAACGTTGAGGTTTGTTGTCTGTTGCGTATATCGTTGAGATATATTGTTTATACTCGTCAAGTTTCCCAGGTCGGACTTGAGGATAATTTATTATTCTATTATATTGAGTACATAGCCTTAAAAACGATTTTTTGTCATATAACTGCATTGTCTTGTGAATCTAACGAACGAATTTACGTTGTCATGCCGAATGTTTAGTGTTCGAATTAGCAAAATAAAAATAGAAGGACTCATTACCGGAAATCTATTAAAATTTCAGGGAGGCTAATATTTTTAACATCACTATGATGGGAGGGTCTATCAAAAGCTGTCTGTTATTGGAGGGGGGGCTAATAGGATATTTTAAATGGCTAAAACCTCTCTTCTCGATTTCTACCTATAGACTGGATTAACTTAAAAAAAGAGTGTTCCCATCACTTTGTATGTGGATAGCGGTAAAGTGTGGTTTCAAATATACGACGACAAAGGCGTTTGATTGTGATACGCTTACATGCGTGTATAACAAACACGGATGTGAAGATTTTTTTATTTTCAATTTTATTCTTTGCGGTGTTGAACAGTCGAAAACGGCATAGTATTGGCTCCATAGAATTATATCAGAGTGATTCTTTTAATAGTAAACACTCATTATATTTTGACAAGTATTAACGTTTTTAAAATAATTTTTGTTTACAATAGTCATTACAAAATAACATTTTTGAAAATAGTATCTATTTTTTTCTAGGTTTTATTTTTATATTTTTTTATATTTTACTTTTTTAAATTTAAACAATACATTTATTTTTAATTTCGTATCCCAAAGCAGAATATTTGTATAAGAATTATAGTGTAAAAAAAAAAAAATCAATTTTTGAATGAATAGTACCTTAAAAAGTTTGGATTAGTGAAGTGGAGGTGCCACTTCATTTATTATCTAAATTTTAAATCCTTACAACTATAGGTAATTTACTAGATGTTCGAGATTTTATCTTTATATCCCATAAGTATTATTGCCATTGTGTAAAATTATTTTCAAAAAGTTAATATTTTTCGAGATAAAAGGTGTTTACTTTTAAAAGAATCATCCAGTCTATAAGTTGCGGTGGTTGTTCACGTCTGCGTGTGATATCGGTAAATAATATAAATACAATAACTATATTATGTTGTACCTACGGGCTATGTCTTACAACATCAAAAAACGATAGAGATCATAAAACAGGTACGAATATACATATATTTATGTACTATTATGTTTATTGTTTACAATCAGTTGTTCCCTTTCACTCGAAGTGCCCACTCTATACGTCTCGCGGTGTATAACCCACATGTACCCGTCTACTTATCTTGCTTATGCATATAATATATAATATATAATATATGTGTTTAAACAAAATAAAATCACGAACTGAGGTTTACGGCTTCCGTTAGTTTGTCGTTTGCATAATATAATTATATATAAGTTATTAGGTAGGATATCAGTTGCACGGATTTGCTTCCACATCTCTTTTGGTATCTAGTTATTGAAATCGACAAAAGAAAACAATCTTACATGTGTCCGCAGCTTGGGGAATTAAAGGATCTGCAGTTTTTTTTCTACAGTTCATACTCTTTAGTTTTTTTTCGGCTACTGATGAAATCACTGTTGATAGAGAACTTTTGTCGTTTATTTTTCTGTTGAATTTTAAAGATTTGGTTTACGGGCATTGTTAATATATTTTCAGTCTGATATATCTATTAATAGTTATATAACAGTAATTATTATTATACTTACACTAGGTAACAACAAACAGCTGTAGGAGCAAATGCTTGTTTAGTATTTTGTATATTATAGTACATGCATGCAATGATATATGAATAAAATATGCGGAAATGACCTACTCTATTACAACAAAAAATAAATAATTCATTTTTTAGTTTTCTAGTATTTTAATAATCAAGTACTAAAATACTCTTTTTTTTTTAGTATGAATTATTTTAATATTTTTTATTTGTTTTAATGGATTATTATTTTTTACATGTGCCTACACATAATTTTGCAGGTCTAAATATCTTTTTACCAAAACGCATTATATAAACACAAAACCATTGATTTTTTTTTTTAATTTAAGCGTTTAGTTTTTCAAAAATTTTAATGATATTGTAAGATATAAAATAACATGCGAAAATTATGGTTTGAAATATTTTTGATGACATTCGACGTAAGCAAACATTATTTTTCGTTCTAGCTGAGTTTTTGTTGTATGGTCATTCGTCACTACGATGATCCATTATATCATGACTAGAAATATGATTATCCTCACGAGCGTAATCACTTTGTTTTGGATAATGGCTTGCCGAGGTTATTCATACAAAATTATACAATTAACTATAAGAACGGTGCATTTTTCTTACAAGTACGGTTTTAGAACTGTACGTTTGATTTTTTTCATAGTCTGAACGGACTGCTCGAAATCTCTGAACTTCTTTTTTTAAGATATTTATGTAATATACTTATATACCTACTCAGTGAAGTACATAAAATATATAGATGAAATTTTTTAAATTATAGTACCTATTTATTAGCAGTAAATAGTCGTGTATTATATATATATGACATATTATATGTATTAAATACATATAATACAAGAAAGTTTTTATGTACGATCTGAATAATTTGAGTTTATTTTTTCTTAATAAATTACCACAAATTTAAAAAATGAATAAATAAATATTGTTGTGAAATATAAGCTATTTGAATAATGTCATTATGATATTTAGCATCAAAAATAATGCCTAATGCTCATAGCACATTAAAGTTTTACTCAAAATACAAATATTTAAGGTGAGATACTATCACTTAATTTGTTAGGTTATTAATGACTCATTATATATGATAGTTGGATTGATATATATTACTGCTATAGGACCTAATAAATTAATAACCATCTACCTATCTACGTAATTAAATAATTAAAAGTATTTTTCTGTAATTCTTAGAAGTATGCAATTTTTTTTTTATTATTTTTAAAATGAATTATTTATGTTATGTATATTTTATATAAGTTTATAATATTAAGTTATAGTCATGAATACAAAAAGAATATTTTTAAGAAATAATATTTTTTCTTATACAGTGTACAAAATACCTAAACCAAATAAAGAATGGACATTTAAACATATGCATTGTGTTCCTTATTCATAATTTAATAAGGTAATGATATGTTTTTAACACTTTTAACAAAATAGTTTTTCATTTTGTAAGGTCGTCGCATTTAAAACGTCCTGTGATGGTCGAATTTAAGTAAACCTGAGTTATATGTCTTATTATATGTTGATCAATGCTTTGAATTCAATTTTCTTAATGTTTTTATTAGACAATTATTCATCGATATACAACTATAACTTCAATGACTATTAACATTTTCTTAATAAATATTTTTGATTGCTTATTAAAATTCTGTAAAGTTTAAACACTTTAAACTTTTCTTTATTCGACCTTTTTATCGTGACACATATTGTTTGGTTTGTTCAGCTCCGTTTCGTTATATTTTAGGCCATTTATACTGTGTTATCATCAAACTTGAACCCGATTTTGATGACTAAATGGCAAATAATACGTTCTCACCAGTCACCGACTGGCGATTGTACGCGTATTTTATAACGGTAGACAGCAGAATATAAAGTGCGCGGGAGACGTCCGATCAGACCGCATTAGGTTTTCAGACCGTTCATTGTTCAGACCACAATAACCAATTTGGATGGACTTTGACGCTTTAATGTTGACACTGTGTAATCTTTAAAATATACATTCAGCGCATTTCTATTATTCCGTAAATAGTTCCATCTAAATTTTGCGCTTACACCATATACGTTCAGACCATGCCAATATAATTGAGACTTCCGAGTCGTATACTAAAATAATATTTGACAACAAATATTATCCATCAACGAAATCAATTCCTTCTAAAATTTTTAGACTCGTATGGTCTATGTCTATTATTTTCATAGTTAATAATATGTTCCAGTTAGTCGGGAGCGAGTTCAAGCAATAAAATTACTTGTTTACGAAACTCCTTCGGTTTACTTTTATTTGAATTATGAAGAAACTTAATATTTAATGACATTCAGTTTTTTAAATTTCAATAATCTGTTATCATGTTAGTATCTTTTGATGCGGTCAATCCATAATAATAATAACAATAATTAATATATAATTATTCACGGTATTTAATATTATATAACTAAAAAAAAAAATATACAATTTAAATCTTAATGTATCTACTTTTGCATACCTACATGTACGAAATGGAGATATAGATTTTAGGCATGGTCATGGTTGGTTTAGGTTAGCATAAGATGGTTAATTGAGATTCATAGACCTATTTTAAAAATCATATAATCTAATCAGATAAACAGAAAATCTTATTACGTATTTTTTTTTATACCGTAATTTTAATGCGTGGTGGTTACTGGACAAAAACGATTTTTATGGTAAAGTAAGAGATAAATATGTTTCGTCTTCGTATAGTTCTTTAGATTACATCTGGAAATATATGTGTTTTGAAATTAATTATATAATGCATAAATAACATTCTCCAAGGAAAAATCCGTAAATTACTGTTTTATTATAAAAATTACGTTCGATAAATAATATGTATATGAAAAGTGACAAAATAAATAAGTTCGATAAAATCGTTAAAACAAATCAATCAATTATAATAAAAATTCATGATTAACAATATGAAAAACTAGAAAAACATCTAATCTATTAAGGATCAATGAACAATGGACATGATGTTCACGCAAAAACGCTTCATTATTCTTAATCAAATAAAAACGTCTAACATAATTTATTAATCCGAATAATAGCGTATATTATATGGTTGCTGTATACAGTTTGTACATACCTAATTTTTTTTTCCGTGAAGTATCTGATTATTATACAATACAAATGATTCTCATGCAACTGATCTATGGAAACTATAACTATTAAATTTTACGTGGTACTGAACCAGTGCAACCGACAATTAATTAACACGGAAAATCGTGACTATATAATATATAGGAACCTATAGGATTCAGTCAGTTGGAAGACTCGTGAGTACGGTAAACTAGAGTCGGCCATAGTTATGCACGGTAATTAAGTGTCGGAAAGCCCGAGGAATGAAACGTATAAAATGTATAATATATTATCATTTTTGGATTCATGATTTTTATTCAGAGCTGCTTTTTTTAGCCTCGGTAACATTCTGATTTTGACATTTAACGTCATATCAAATCATTGCCGGAGAAAAATCGTAGTGTAGGAAATTTTAATCGAAAATCCAAATAAAACATTCTTACAGGATATCGCTAAGTGTTGAACGGTGTAGGTTAATATGACTTACGAAGATCGCAGAAGACGCGTAGGACGTGGAACCTTAGTTATACACTGCACTCGTCACCGTGGATAAGTGTCACGGTGTTCAATAATTAGTGCGGTTATACCTTCTCTAATTCTGTCAAGTTTTTTACGCTCTTACTGTGACAATGGGTTTAATTTTGGACGTAAAACTCACTATGATAAATGCATAATTAATAATTATTTATGACAACAGCCACTACGAATTGGCGTACGTCTAACGAATGATTATGTTTCACACTCGCTTTAACTTCATGACTATAGTTAATAAATAGTGTAGAATAAGTATAGAATAGGTGCCTATTGGTTCACAGGTCCGTTTCATTATATACGGCGTTCGTATTTAATTGTCGTTTATCGGCGTGTGTACCGAATATTAGAACGTCTGCTATTAAAACAATACTATCGTATTGTGTCCTATTCGTGTCTTACAGCAGGTAAAAGCGTCCATCTAGCACACGTTGCAGATACGCCGAGTGCTTCTATTCAAATCGTAGAGACTATCGTGTCTCGAGAATAATACATTCAACATACCTAATAATATTATTATAATGTTTTATATTATTATTATCGCATGTCCGCGTAGAAGCGATACGGACGACGATATTTTCAGCCGTCATACAGCACGCATGTATACCTACTTTTACAATATTATTTTGTTTTACTCGCACAGTCGTACACGTTCATTTACAGGCGTGTAATGGCTCGTAAAGCGGTCGTTGGCGCAGATAATTATATATCATGTAAGTAGATACACCACATCGGATGCGTTGTATTCTATAACGTAAAATTATCGATGCAGGCATAGACTTACTCTTTTAAATGGGGATTTTCTTTCTTTTTGGTTTCGTGTGACAAACGAGTTTTGTGGCGGCGGTGACTTCGTGTTTGAAACGCGTACGCGTCTGCGTGAAATATCCAAGAAAACCATGCACTGTGTAACCTAACCGTATACTTGTTATGCACTGTATGACCTCGCGGTTACCTGTCGTCGCCGTTGTTCTAGCTGTTGATGGCCTACTGTCCCGCAGATACCGCTATAAATGCATAGACGAAAAACAAAGGCATAATATACATTGATCGTCGACTGTCGTTATCATTATTATTGGTATGCCTATATTATAATACTGTAACATAATATAATCGATCGGAGACAAAAGAAGATTCACGGCGTGGGAGGCAGTGGTGGTTGGAGCCAACGTCACGACAGTAGTTGTATGAGACACGATACTGCAACCTCCATTGTTCGATGAGTAGGCACACCGCGGCGCCGCTACACATTATAATAATATATTATTCTTGCATTGGTGCAGTAATTCCGGTTTCCTCGAAACGGGATTTTCGTGCAGAAATCACTGTCTGCAGTGAGGATAAAATGGCAGATGCACCGCAAAATTACGTTTCAGATTTAACTGCGCCGTTTTCAGCGGTCGCGTAAATACAATGTGCCTATATAAAAAACGGAAATAATCCCGAGGAACGTATGTCATGATCATTATTGTACTTTGTTCACGTTTCGGAACGGAAATGGTAGAAAAAAAAATCGTCGGCGATAATAAAATATCGAAAACAAATTGAGTCGTAAGTACGACGATAGGGCACGGCTCGCTTAGGTAGTGCTTACTTATTATGACTGTAGCACGTCATCGTTGCGATTATTACAACTGATTCAACCAGAACTTGCATTAGTTAGTGCATATTATCATAATGTTACTTAATTTTTATCCGCATTTCCCAATGACACGTGCAGTGTAATTCACGGCTTCGTGGTCATTGCATTGTCTCAGACTGTATAATATAGGTTATAAACTTAAAACTGCAATCTATGTATCTATGAGATGATCTGATTGTATGGCTACACTAATTTTAAGTTAATTTTTGTGCTAAAAAAAATGTTTTTATATACGTAGCTTGTTGTTATTTATAAATTATAATATTACATTTTTACAAAAGAAATCTAATTTTTCACTATTTTTTTATTATTTTTTTTAAGGACAACCTATATTATTTAAAATTTTATAATCAGAAGCGAAATACTTTACTAAAAATGTTAATAAATAACTGTTATTTCTTTTTGAGTAAATATTTACATTTTGATTAAACCAATAGTTTAACAGTGAAAGGGGTTCCCCTCAAAACTTGTGTTCCAATGCTCCGTTTATCTTATCTCTAAACGCTTATTCTATTAATAGAGAATGATTTATTCAATATCAAGGACTAGCCATTCCTATTTAAGTAATATGGTAATTTGTGTACATCTGTTTTGTAGAAACTTGTTTTTATTTATTCAATATCTTTAATATTATGAAAGTTATTTGTATGTTTTGTGCGTCACGGCCCATTCTGTAATAAAATAAATATTCAACACATCAATATTTTCATAAAAGTGTCTTGCTTCCGAATATAAAATTAAAAGCATCATTAAAACAATTTGAGAAAATTCATAAAATCTCTAAAAATAGAGTTCTAGTATAAAGACCTAGTGTTATAAACACTACGAGTTAAATAAAAATAAATAAATATTTCAAAAAATGCTAAAAAAATTAACTTATAAAATGAGTGAAGTTATTTTAAACGGTCACCCTGTATACTTGCCATCCGAGTGACTGGGTATAATAACGTAACACGTCATAATATAAGTGATATAGGTACATAGCTGCAGCCGTCGCCAACCATAACGACGGAGGCAAAGAAAACGTCATAATATAATGTAATTACTCTTTACATAATATTATACTTGGACGTGGGACCAGAAAAAATTATAACCAAAACAATCGCGTACCACATGAACGGTCGACGTTATCTGTTGTGTTGGCGCAGTGTATAGAGCAAATGAGAGTAGTTATGTATATAAATGTGTGTGTGTACAGTTTGAAAGTTATTCGAGCAAAACGGTGTGGAAGTCGTGTTCCAGTACACACGTACCGGTCGTCTTCGAGTATTTTTCGAAATAAATACATTTGGTGACAATTTTCAAAACAACGTCCTCTTTTTTCACCGTGTTATTAAAACCCATTGTTGTTCATTGCAATTTGTACAGGATTGTCACCAGTAAAGCGATTGAACCGTGATTGATAACTGAAAAGGTACAAAAGTGAATTGTTTACATTTTTACAGTCAATACGTTTATTGCATTAATTTTATACTTGGTAATTTATATGATTGCCGGTCGGTTTAATATGTGAGAACTATCTTAAAATTATTAATTTTATTAAATGGCTATATTATAATATTTTGTGGTACTTATAACATTAATATTATTCGTAATTTTTATAATCGTTCCTAATAATTCTTGTTCATTGTCAATAAATTAAAATTTTTAACTGCCGTTTAAATTATGTTCAAAATAGGTTTTCTCATAACCTGTACTAACGACCAACGGGCTACGACTTATTTATATAGTTTGAGTCTTTAAAATCAAGATTTGAATAAATAATAATAATTTTATTATTTAACATCAAAAATTACTTAAATATGCTGCACTAATTTTACAATAATTGTTTTTAAAATATCAAAATATATAACATAAAATGTTGATATTTGACTAATAGAATTTCGTTAAACACACATATGTTTCTAATTTAGCATACAGAATCAATAAATAGACAAATGACACATAGATTAAAATATATTTGGATACATAACCATAATTTTACCTGGGAAATTAGATAATGTGTGGCGCGTTTTGGTACACGTCATATTATACAAGACACGTTTGGCCGTTTGGGTACAATACAATATTAACGTTAACATACATACGTAATATATCGTACGTAACTCACTAAGGTTAAAAAAAACAAAAATAAAGATTTTTGCTTTTTATAGATTTAATATTTTAATATATAAAGATCAAAATATTTTTTTTGTTATTTTTTTATGGATTTATTATAATACTTAATGATTAACATATTTTTAGTATTAACAAAAAAGTTTTTGGGGAGATAATTAACTTTTTACGCTAATAAGATCTAAAAAGTAAAATAGTAAAATGTTAAGTAATATTGTTAAAAATCTTTGTTTATGCTTATAAACATAAGTACTTACCTAGGGGTACAGTACAGTTTAAGATTTTAAAAAAATACTTGTATTGCCTAACAAATAAAACACTAATGTATAGTTAAAATCAAAATTTAACTCTATTTTATATATATATTTTTTTTGTTTTGCTTTTATTTAAGTACTTGTCAAATACTTATATGAACGGTGATTTTTGTATACTATTGCTACTTACTCGTAGGTACTGTAATATATAAAATGTATTGAATATTTTTAGACAATGTTATCTGAATAATGAATAATTGAAATTGGTACCAACTATATTGTACTTGTAATAAATTTTTGTGACGTGTGTTTCAGATTAAAAAGAGACCAACAAGAATTTATTGATCACAGAGGGTTGCATGTAGTCGTTGGCCATTATTTGGGAGATGTTAACAATGTGGGGGCAAGTGCAAATCTCACCGATGGTAAATAAATAATAACTTTAATAATAGGTATATTTCTTTACACTTTTAAAACGAATATTCAAGTATAATATACCTACACAAATGTACTAACTAGCCATATCCTATTTAAGTCTGTAATGGTTCTAGTAATTTTACTGTGAAATGAACCGTCAGCCGTGACATTTTTTTCTTATGATTTTAATCCTTAAAAATAAAAGGGTTAATGTGTTTGGAATATTTTTTTATAAAATATGTTTTTTAATATTTTTACTTGGTTTTTTGCTTTAATATTTCTAGTAGGTATACTTTTTTTTTGTAAGTAGTCAATTTTTTTTCCATAGAGTTACTCAATCGAAACATGTTCGACCCAAAACCGAAAGAAGGACGCGATGGGACTCCCGTCATTATACCGCCTCACATGTCCTTACAGATGCAAAAACTCTATAGAATTAACAGGTTCAATCTGATGGCAAGTGACCGAATACCGTTGAACAGATCGCTGCCTGATGTCAGAAAAAAATCGTAATTATCCTCTTCAGCGTTTGTGGTCATCAAACGTAAAATATAATGGCCAACTGATAAATGTATGATACTTTACAGATGTAGGTTGAAAAAGATTGATATTGATAAGCTTCCATCTAGCACCATAATAATTGTTTTCCACAACGAGGCTTGGTCGACATTAATGAGAACGGTCCAGAGCGTTATAGATCGTTCACCGAAATATTTGCTGAACGAGATCATTCTAGTTGACGACGCCAGTACTCGAAGTATGTATAACACTTAACTATAATTCAACGCATCGGACGTTTTTGAAGAGCAATCTATATCCGCTGAAAATAATATTATATAGAATGGTCACGATCCACGAAGTGAACTTTTAGCTAAATAAAACCATTATTAAATTGTTTTCGGTACCTATATTCAGGTTGTGATGTTGCAGTTTATTTATTTATTACAAACACACTTATGCCTTAAGGTTATTAGTGACTTAAATGAGTAATATCTACTTTATTATGATTTAGTATTAAACACATAATAGAGTAAACTGGATTTTTTTCACGAGCATATTCTTCAAATACTCATTTAAATATATGATAATAATATACATATGTCATATAGTCACGTTGTAAGGTATAAGTTTATTCACTTTTTTGAAAATAATTAAATATTATCATAAATGCTTTAAGCTTCATATGAAATAATTGAAATAGATGGAAATTTAATAATTTCAATCGAATTAAGGTATACCTTTATTATTATTTTGTCTATATAATATATATTATTAGTGGATATCGTATGTCCGTATCACACATTATGTATTTAGCCCTCTAGGATATTTATTGTATAGATAGTATACAATTATATTTTTGACTGTCTTTAAGTATCTCTGCTTGAACCACCCGAATGAGTCACTGTCAAAAAAATATAAAATAAAAACCTCCTGACTTATAACCGAAATGATTATAACCGCACTCAAGTCTCGACAAGGAGTTCAAGATATAGCCTGCAGTATCTAGTGTTTAGGTTTCATATTATGTAAATCGACTATTGAGTTGGTACGTTAACCCCAAGGAATAAAGATGTAATACTATGACAATTGATTAAATTGGTTCTCGTGAAGAGTATTATAAACCGATTCAATGCGCCACCCAACAGAGCAAACATAATTATTGTCGTGTCAGATTTAATAAAAAATTCTCTCATATAAAAATATTTTTTAATAAGTATGGAATTATATGATATATACTTACTTGGCGCTAGAAGGCGTATTTCTATTACCATATATTTTATCATAATAATAGCACTGCAACCACAACACTTACTATTAATGTTCACTTAATAACGTCTGTAGAATAATGTTAAAATTACATAGGTACATTTTCTTGTTTACATTTTAAACCGAACAATCGTGTTTCGTATATTTTCATTTTTGATTATAGTTTTGCACTTAGTACGTCTTATATGGTGTATATTTATTATTTTAAATGCTATGTTTATTTGTCCCATAGTTTTCCTCAAATAAATTATTTTGGAACAACTGCATTCGTTGTGTATTATAATCATTGGTATAATATATCAATGATCGTAAATATATTATATTTACTATTAAAATCGTTATTTCGTTCTAGAATTTTTGGAAAAAGAATTGGATGAATACGTTGCCAAATTACCGGTCTTAATACGAATAATACGGTCGCCGAAAAGGATCGGCCTGATAAAGGCGCGTCTGATGGGAGCCCGACAGGCGAAGGGAAAAATATTGGTGTTCTTGGATGCGCACTGCGAGTGCACTTTGGGTAAACCGTTTAGACGTCGCCATTATTTTTTTGCAGTAATCTATAAATGTGCTCATTCATTTTTTGAAGGATGGCTGGAAGCTCTCGTGAGCCGAGTGGCCGAGGACCGGAAACGTGTAGTGTGCCCCGTGATCGACATTATAAGTGACGAGACGTTTGCCTACGTCAGAAGTTTCGAACTGCACTGGGGAGCATTCAACTGGGACTTACACTTCCGTTGGTATACGCGGACCACGCCCGATATAATGAAGGGGCATCGTGACATCACACAGGCGTTTAGAACACCAGCGATGGCTGGGGGGTTGTTCGCCATGGACAAGTCATATTTTTTTGAGCTGGGTGGTTATGACGAAAAGATGGAGATTTGGGGCGGGGAAAATCTAGAACTTTCGTTTAGGGTAGGTATATTGATAGACATGCTTCCTGTAAGGCCGTATTTATAATTTTCGGAACCCCTCAGAGCTCACAATGTATATATTAGAAATATTTATTAGAAATTCTTAAAATTTTTGATATTTTTTTAAACTTTTTGTTTAAAGAATACATGGGTAATTTAAACTATTTAATAGGTACCTAATAAAATCATTCGTTAAATTTACTGAATTCGTTGAATTCAATATAATAATTAAAAACTTTAATTACACTATACATTGAGTCTTTTTTAATTTTGCTGCATTTTTAGTGTTTTGTAATCTCGTTTTCTCGGGATTTAAATTTATTTCTTATTGCGATACAGATTTACACTTCTACATATATCATTCCTTCGATCATGTAATATTTTTTATTTGTTTGCGCATTCCATTTTAATTCTGTGATTCTCAAGTTGACTGATTTTCAATAAATATTTTGCTATAAAACATATGCACATATTTCCCTTAATACGGCCCTGCCAGGATTGGGATAGAAATCTTGATCGATAAAACAGGTTATAATATTATAGTCGTTATAAAATATTGTCGTCGTCGGTACACAGGTCTGGCAGTGTGGTGGTAGCATCGAAATAGCACCATGTTCTCATGTCGGACACGTATTTCGGAAATCGTCCCCCTACACATTCCCCGGTGGCGTGTCTCACGTGTTGTACACGAACTTGGCACGCGTAGCACTGGTTTGGATGGACGAGTGGAAGGAGTTTTACTTCAAATTCAATCCCGGTAAGTTGGCGCATTGTAGTGCAATCTGTGGATATAATCGTGGTTCGTTTTTGGTATTTACAGAAGCGGAAAAGTATCGAGACGAACAACAGATCAGGACGAGGTTGGAGCTTAAATACCGTCTGAAATGCAAAGGGTTCAAATGGTACTTGGACAACGTGTGGCCTGAACACTTTATGCCAACCGATAAAAGGTTTTTTGGCAAGGTAATTTTGTCGGCTCTGAATTTTTTAAATTGCCTCACTGAAAGGTAATCTATCCATGAACTCGTTTTATTTTAACCTTAAAATTTTCAATGTGTTTATGTTATATTATTGCAATTTTAATTTAGACTTTACTTATAGTCCAAAAACTAGAAAATATTTCATTATTTATTTTATTCATTTTTTTAAGTTGATTGTTTATCGTAATGTATCTACTTAATACTTAGGTTTGTTTGATAAGTATGCACCTAACTAGTAACTATGTGTTATTTTTAATTAAATTTATTAATTGTTTTTTTTAATCGTATTATAAACACGCGTAAAGATAAGTAGAAACTAATTGTTTTAAACATTATTAGAAAGTATGGTATTAGGATTTAAATTTAGTGAATGTGCATCTGGGAAGGTGTAATGGTGCATTTATAATGTTTAATTTTTAAACAATGAATATAAAACAAAGTGCAAATATTGATTATTATATCTAGTAAAATAGAACTTAACCCAGCGTGCATTATATTGTATCAATTGATACAATATTATAATGAATGTATATATTTTGTTACATGATGTTTTCGTTTCAGATCAAACACATGTTGTCAAATCTTTGTTTAGAAAAACCGTCTGGACGCGGTTCGTTGAACCAGCCCATGGGTCCGGTCGGGATTAGAGGGTGCGACGTTCATGGTCGTGCGTCCCTGTCGCTCATGTTTGTTATGGCCCCGGACGAAGGGCTAGACTCTAGCGTGTGGTCCGGGTCTCTGATGACCGATGAATCTGTGTGCTTGGACACGCCTGAACTGGAGGTGACCAACGAAATTGCGCTGAAAGTCCGGATCATCGCTTGCACGGGTCAAAAACGGCAGCGATGGAAATATGATGCTGAAGTGAGCGTAGTCCCAGGGATGGAGCAGAATTTTATATCTACACACCAAAATTATTTATGCCAGTTACATTAAACATAAACAATTAATGGCTTTAAAATCTCTTAGTAGTAGCTTAGATGTTTTCAAGAGACGGGAGTCGTAAACTTTTGGGTATTAAGTTTAATCATATTGTCTCATAGATATAATATGTTTAATGTTTGAGACATTAATAATCCTTAGGACGCACAAAACATAAATTTTCCAATTAAGTTTTCAAAATTCAGTATGTTTCTCTTGATTTTTATAAATTTGTGAACTTGTAACTGAGAAGTG
This sequence comes from Pentalonia nigronervosa, assembly GCA_014851325.1. Taxonomy (NCBI): domain Eukaryota; kingdom Metazoa; phylum Arthropoda; class Insecta; order Hemiptera; family Aphididae; genus Pentalonia; species Pentalonia nigronervosa. Next base: position 75,912 of record JACXSJ010001472.1, read on the forward strand.
TCTTTACTATAGACTTTATAGTAATTGTCAATTGAATGCTATATATATTTTTCTATATAGTCAAAGTTGAAAAAATGTTGTTATGCGATTAAAATTTAAAAAAAAAACAATTTTTTTTGTTTTTCAACTTTACTATAAAACTTTTTTTTCAAAGACTTTTTTAAAATCATTTATATATTTTTAAAATGTTTTGTTTGTTTTTGCAAAAACTTACGTGAAACTTGTTTTACTAATTCGTATTGCTTTGATTTATTATTACCGTTATTAGTAGTTTTGACTTTTAATTTAAGCTTATAAAATAATATAACTCACGTATAAAACGAACCATTATTGTGATTTTACAAACTGCCGGACTCAATAGGATCATAAAACTGGGATGGGATTCAACTATACATTACTGAGCAGTTATATTTATATGATAGGATGCCTCAGGCCCGGATGAACACACGCCTAGATTAGGTTGGGTATCCTTCGATTTTACGTAATGCTCACACACCCCTACATTTTTAGATTAGGTATATATCTAATTTTTTTTACATACATAAAAATGTATTGTAGATCTAGCGTATAGCGATTGAATATATTATCTCGTTTTCTTGCCCAAGCGTTGATTTTCGGGTCCGGTAGTATACAGACAATAAATATGTAGCGTGGCGTAGTTTTTTACTTTGACGCTGTGATATCATGACATTATATGTATATTATTAAATTAATGTTGTTTTACGATTTTAGACTATGAAATTGGTTCACATATACACTGATTTGTGTCTGGACTTGCCCGCCGGTGAATCCAGTATCGTGCTCAAAGGATGTACTGATCATGCTAGTCAGAAATGGATTTTTGAACAAGTCCCATGGAGATAATTATAGATACCTGGCTGTTCAACTATCTCTTGAGTATATCAACTAACAATTTATTTAATAGTCGTCGATTATTTATGCGATATTTAAAGTTCCTGTAAAATTGTTAGATTTTGTTTCCAAACAATTTTCTTAAGTTTTTTTTTACATAATATCATTAGGTATTTGTTGTTTTAACTTTTTTTTATTGTTTATACTTTATTCATGGTTATAAAATGTATTACATTTTAACATTAACAGAGTTAACATACAGATATTAATCATATTTGATACTATACATGTCACAAGCTTGTCGTCGTGATTAATGTACTTAGTTTTAGAATCTTAAAATGATTTTAAGGATAAATTTGATTTTTTGATTTAAAAAAATTTTATTTATGTTTTTATACTAATTTATAAAAAAAATGTAATTTATTTCGTGTACTTAATTGTGTATATTTGTAATACCAGTTATATTGTGTAAAATCGATTAATATAAATAATCAATTTTATCTGTTTGAATGCATTCATAATATTTATATTAAATATAATTTAATTTATGTTTTATAGTTATTGCATTTGGAAACATAAAAATCTGTTGACAAGTCGTTTTATCAATTTAAACATGGTGATTTGTTGGTAGATATTATAACTTAGTCAAACTTTAATTAATGAAAAAAAAAATATAACATAAACAATCACACATAATATAGAATTAGAGGATTCGATGCCGGCCTCGTTTTCTACCAATATAGACTTAATATCTTATGCGAATTGTGTACCAACTATCCTAGTTATCAGTTAAAAATCCAAAAACATATTTTAATTCAACACAACGTTAGCTTAAAAACAATTTTTTATTTCAAAATTTAACTTTTAAGTCCTTAAAAATTAAAAATTAAAAAAAATTTTGAGTAGGAAATCGTAAACACTGCAAGTAGGAGTTAAACAGAAAATCGAGAAGTTGTAAAGAGATATTTGTGACTTGTGATTTTGACAAAAACTTCCAAAAAATGATGGAAAATAATTGAGCTCCAACAAATTCAAATGTCATTTCAATTGGTAACGTACGATCTTAAAAATTATATAGAAGTATATACGCCGAAAAAAGTTTATTTGTGAAAATTGAATCGGACTACCGAAAAATATCGTTAGCGAAGACGTGGAACAACTTACAGCATCAGCTTGTTTTTATAAAATTATTTCAATACGGCAATATAAATTATTGTTTGGATTTCATAAATGTTTGTCATTTACAGTTATAATTATACCTGCTTTTTATGTATGTGTATGCATCTTTAAAAAATGTTTATTGTACGCGCAAATCAAAATATTTTGTATAATAATAGTATGCAACTTTATTTTGGAATTAGTTATCACATTATTATATTTCCATGGTTTGTGTTCGATAACAGATTTTAACAATTTGTTTAGAACTATGGGATTTTTTTTTTTTTTTTTATTAATAAATGGATATATAAAAAAATCATATAATTATTAATCGAAAAAAATTTTTATTTTTTTCGATAACAATTTTAAATAAAATGAAGTACTATGACTGTTTTGAACATAAACAGCTATAATATTTTTAAACATCAAAATAGGAGATGTATATGAAATGCTTAAGACAAAATTAAAAAATATAAAGATTAAACTATCCATACGAAATAAATCCCAACAATGGATACTTACCAAAATTGTTGATTTTTAAAAAAATGTATATTTTTTGTGTATCTAAGTAAATATTATTTTTATTTTCAAACAATATTTAATTAATAATTAATATGTGTAATTTTATTGTTTTTAGCGACCATGACAGATAGATTCAACATATATTTATCTATAAAAAATCGTATTATTCAATTAACTGTAAAGTGAGAAATGCTAACTTATTACAGATAGGAGGTAGTTAAATGTTTTTCAAATATTATTTAACTTCTTTCTTACGATTAAAGTATACTTGTAATAATTCTTGTTTGCTGGTTTTGTCACTTCTCGAAGAGTTTAGTATTAATAATATTATATTTAATTATATACATTTTGGTTTGTTTTCTAAATTTTGTGCAAATTCAGAATCATCTATATTATATATTCTATAAAGTTGTTATAGTATTATAATGTATACAACGACAATGTTATTTCTCAATAGTCGACGGAAATATAATCTGCATCCGTAGTGGCGCTTCGTACATTGCATTTATATTTAAACAAAATATAATGATGTATTAAAAAAAACTTGAGCAGCAGTTTTACCATTTGTCATCTAAGTAGCTACTAAAATAAAATGCTTAATGCTTAGAACAATTTATTTAAAGCAAGTAGAATTTATTCTATCATTAAATAAAACCAAAAAGTAAATAGATAAATAGATGAAACTGTGCTATAACTATTTATTATTTAAGAATTAAAACAAAAATACAAAATACAGATAAAAAAAATACTAACCGCTTTTAAGAAAAACGTTATTAAGTTCATCAAGTTATCATATAACATGTTTCAACTTAATTTATTAAACGATAATAAAATTATTATCTAAATATTTGGAACAAAGTTGATTATGTATAAAAAATAATAATAATATAATATAGTAATATATATCAATATTTTTTTATCTGTTACAAGTATTATTTATTTTTTTTCCGTAAGAAAATCTCCTTACAAAAAATATCCTGAAATTATACGTACTATTTAATTAAAATCTGTTTGTAGTTATGTGATATATATTTCAAGGGTTACTAAAAATAAAAATTTCATTATAACTATTCGTTGTTTAATGGTAGCTAACAAGGGTCGATCACCGTAATTTGGTCATCGCCATGTTTATCCGGGAATCGTTATAAAAGATAATATTGTGTCTATATAATTGTTGCCTCATACAAAGATAAGAGTGATTGCTAGAAATATGGTATTGTAGGAAATACTTGGATTACTTTAATACTTTTATCGACGTCTCACTTAAATGTTTCACTTTGTTTTTTAAATATAAAAACTAAGTTATTATTATTAAGTTTTATTATTACTTTTAATTTTGTTAATACATTCATTTTCAATAATATTGGTATTGGAAAGTTCCAATATAATATTTCAATAAGTTTACTTATTAAAAGTAACCTAGGTTATTCTATAGATCAATAAATTTGTCCCAGTGTCAATTAAAAAATTAATTTTATAGTTCCTGGTATTTCAATTTTATAGTTAATATTATTATGTTTTCTGTCATTTGTACAGTATATAATGTTTCCTTTTGTTAAGTAAATATTATTATTATCTTTATTTTCAACTAACTCTGGTGGTATGCAAGGTTTTATTGTAATTTTAGAAACATATTTAGTTAAGTGTTTAATTTGATGTTTTTTGACATGGTACACGACGAGCGCATGCGACTCGGTAACCCACAATCATAGCAAACTATATCAGCCTTTGGATGATTTTCATTAATTTTTTTATTTTGACATTGATCGCGTTGATTTTGATTATTAAAATGTAATTTTTGATTACTATTTTCCATACGCATATTATTGAAACTATTATCGCCGTTGTAGCTACGTTTATTATTATTTATTCTAGAGTAGCCATTGTTATTATTAATACTATGAAAATTATTGTTGTGCAATTTTATATTTTATTCATAAAAAAAATATGCTTGTGCACCTAACATCTGAATAACAATAACTAAACCAATGACCAAAAAATAATATTTTTTATTATTACTATAATTTAAATTAAAAATCATTAACTATTTTAGTTATTGTAATTTCACTTTTCAATGAATAAATCCTAAAAACGAACCTCTTTGATATTAAAAGTTGTATTAAAATATGTCAGCTGTGAAATTTTCATATTGCCGTAGTATAATATCTATCATCTATGGCAATCGCCAAAATCGTTGCAGAGGACGAAGACGATTAACGATTATAAAATTTCATTGTGCAAAGCATAATAAATGGTAATGAACAAAAAACAAATTGAGTTAAGTACGGATTGATTTTTCATAAGTCAAAATATTTTCAGTTCAGATGAGTTAACGCGTTCCACGTCGGCGCTGCGGTGGTGCAATATATTTATATATATTTGACACGGGTATTTGCAAAAAATGTCAAAGTCTAAGTAAGTTTCTTTTTATATTGTTTTAAGCCTCAAATTTACCTTTTTACTTAAAACACATATTTAATGAGATCCAAGTGTCGTGAACGTATATTTTATTTCCGAGCACGCAACGATTAAAATACACGAATTCGAATACCTATCCCAAAGGTCGTCGTTGTTTCGCGGCGTCTCGGCTATAGAATAATAATAATTAATACATAAGTACGCAGATGAAATAAACATACGTCTTAGTAAATTTACAGAAATACACGTCATAAGTCATAAAATACAATTTTAATTAAAATTATTACATCAAAGTATAGTATAAATTAGTATATTATTCTTATTCACTTATAACTCAACACTGGCCGTATCGCATAGGCAGTAGTATAAATAAATTCATAAACAACAAAAGTTTAAAATTGCTTTACATATTCAAATAATTGTATTGAGTAGGTATGTAATATTAAACATTAAACGAGAAAGCTTATATAGCGTCTTCAAGGTTTTTGATAAAAAAAAATTGTATTTTAATATTTATCGGGAATAAAATATGTCTAAAAATTAAAACATTTCAAATACTTTTAAATAGCTCATAATTATAAAATAAAACATAATAATATTTAAAAAATAATTTATATACTAAATAATAGTAGTTATTATTATCATCATCAGCAATATTGGAGTAAATGTTTGACTTGAAATCTTACAAACTACTGGTATTTCTGGCACGGTAAATTTGATGTATTAATTGTATACCTAAACATGTTATAATTATATTTTTAACCCTAATAGGCAATAGCAGTTATATCATTTATTCATAGTAGGTAATTAATAACGTATTTTTTTTTCGATTTTTCGATTCATTTAAATACATGAAGATGTCAAATATCGACAGTTGTAATAATATATTATATCTGTGGATTTTTCATATTCACGTAAAAATATAAAATCTCTCATCTATGTCAATTGGCAAACGTTACAACGGACGTAGACGGCATTAACAGTTCTGAAATTTCAATGAACAAAAAATGATTAAGTTCGGTTTTATTTTTTATAAATCACAATGTCTTCATTTCAGAGAAGTCTCCTGAACGTCAGCGATGTGAGTACGATACAAGTTTCGTCGGAATAATCGATGTTTACGTAAAATTTGTTTTCGTATTCTTTTCAGCATAATTCATTCACTCGAGCAACACAAACGTCGTCGTTATTTCACCACGCCCAGGTCGTAGAATAATAATATAATATATCTAAATGAATAGAGTTATATATACCCGTGGAAGTTCTCATGTTTCGTAAAAACAAGAATTAATATTTTTGAGCGTAGAAATATTTTTATTATTTTTCAATCGATCAACGTTGAACATTTCTGTTATAATTTTATTTTAAATTCAATATTTTTATAAATTATTGAATTACTCATAATATTTTAATTATTTTTATATTATCAGTTACGTTATATATTGTACGTTTAATACGAATTGTAATGAAATAAATATTAAAATTGTTTTAGCCATAATATTTTTTGTGCCTTAAACGTATAAATTATTAAACATTTTATTGGCTGCGTGTTATTTCAGAGATGTTATTCAACAACGGATGTCCCCAAATTGGAATGAAGTGGATGTTGTTATCGTTATAATGTATCAACAGACAAAGCAATACATAGTTTATTCTCATTCGGAAACTACATCGCGGATCGTTTGGTTAGTAGGTATGTAAACAGTATTTATTTTTATATATTTATTATTATATACGCACCCTAGTATTACTTATGTTAGGCAGGATTGTGGGTTTTAAAATTTTTTTCTTACCGCCGTTAAGATTCTTTTTAATATTTTAAACCGATCAGGGGATCGAACATATCAATTATAACTGTAGGTATAACGCTATTCCGGCTATCAATTAAATCATGATAAAAATTAGGAAATTAGTCAGGTTCGATATTCACTAGGTAATATTTAAATATTTTCTCCGATTATCAGGTACGATGACCTGTACGAGAGAGTGAGATAAATGAAGGAGAATAGAAAGTGTATGATATGATAAAGGGAGTTAAGAAAAGAGGTCTAGAGGATTTCGGAACGTTCGGTGTATGAAGGGAAAGATGCAAAAATATGTAAGGTTAGGTTAGTGGCTTGGCGAAGCGGGTAACCGTCACTGAGTTTCTGAAGGGGTGGTGGGTGGATGGGAAATGGCCAAATAATAATGGGTAATAATTTATATTAACTAGTATTTTAGTGTTTACTATGACATGCAGTTAAAAATATGTAAATGTAATTATCGAGTATTGGTGGGTGGTGGGTGGATGACACATTATATTAGCCTCTGAACAATTTCGTGTTCGCCACGCCACTGCAGGTTGTATTGGTTGGAAGATTGGAGAGTGTGTACTAAAAGAAAATACAGTGTGAGTGTAGTTATGAAAGTAAATTTAGGGAGAAAGGGTGGGATGTAAAGACGAAAGAAGAAGTGGATAGACAGAAAGCAGGACATATGGATGTAAAGGTAAAATGTAGTTGTGAGAGTAAGGGAGAAGAAGTGTGAAGAAGAAAAGTTAGGTTAACGATATCGAACACGTAGGGAAGGATCTAGAATTGCAAAGCTCACTCGACCCTTTGGCTGATACTACGGTTTTGTAGGTTTGCAACCTTGTCTTATAGGTGAGGATAAAAAGAGTCCAAAACCGAGTTGGCATTGTCGGTTTAAGTATTGAATTAAGTGTCATCAAATCGAGTATGCGGTTGATTGTCAAAAGTTAGGTAGGTAGTTAGGTATGATTGGAAGTTAAAGTATAATAATTAATAAGTATAAGTATTAATGATATATCTATAATGGAGACCAAGTGTACAGTGAGATATATTGGTAAAGTAAACTTGACTAAATATTATTTTTTGAAAAAGCATATTAGATATTTAAATATTGTTATAACTAGGACCCAGAATTATATGCATTTGTACATTTCTATTTATTTATTAAAAAAATAGTTAGTTAAGACACAAATTGATATTGTATTGACATATTTTGAGTGCATATTTCAATGATATTAAGCGCAAAACTGCATGTATATTTCAACGTTATTAGTGCTCAAAATTTAGGGCCCTAGTTATAACAAATTATAAAACAACAAAAAAATACGAATTAATAATTTTAAAACTGTTTTTAAAAAAGCTTGTTCTACAAGAATATTATTATAACTATTACATTTTATTATATTGTGGATCAAAAAAAAAAAAAAAAATGTTTGAACTACAATAATTATTATATTAGTATAATACTTTAAAATACACACGTATCGAATTTGATTTATAAAATAAATAAGTTAAATTAGCTTATAGAAGTGGTTAAGTATCGTTAAATACGTTACTTTATATGGTGTTTATAAAAATATAATAAAAAAACGTATGTATAGCTATTACAAAATTTAATTCATAAACATTTTTTTTTCGTCAGAATTTTTAATATTCAGTTGATATGCCAAAACTATAGACATTTATAATTAATTTTTTTTTCTCCCACTAATCTGGCCAATAGTCTTTTTCAGGATTACGTTCACCAAACCTTTCCTTTTTTTATTTTAATTTACACCGATGGCTCGGTCTCTCTCTTATCTTGTCTTATTTTGTCGGCGGAGCGTTCTCGCATCTATTCGCTCCTTCCCTCTCTCAACATCACACCCGACGCTCGCCATATACTTTTTTTCCACCACTATCTCGTTATTTCTGAATTCTGGGTTGCTTATATAATCACCTCTAGTTTGTACATATCATTTTCGAGATTAATTGTAAACTTACAAAATTTCAATAAATAAACAATTCATTTTTAAGTGTTTTTTGCGGCAAAACCACGGATTAAGATAGAAATTATATATTAGAAATAATCTACTGCGATAGATACATTTTTATTTTACCAAATGAATTAAAACGTTTACACAATCATGCTGGTAAATTATCGTTCACCGCCAAATTAAATTATTCTTATTATTTTTTATTTTTTTTATTAAGTTATTAATTTAATAATTATTATTATTATTTATTTTTAATTTATTATAATAAACCACGTGTTCCATTAAGTAATGGAAAATTAAGAATTACTTTACCTTGGTTTACTCCATTGGTATTCTATGTTTTTAGCTTCATATTTGAAAAATATTAGGAAAATGTAATAATTACCGTAGAAATGTCATATTTGAGTTTAAAATCATTTTTACCTTTATATAATAAATTATCATAAAAAGATAATTTTATGCTAAAGATTGTTCTTGATTTCATTTATCAATAAGTATTAAAATACCGTTCAAACTCGCATACTGATTTTACAAGGCTACTCTAAGTTTACATTTAAAAAGGAAAATTTTGGTCCAGTTATCTATTTTTCATTAAAATTTTATTTTTCGCTTTAAATATTTAACTTTGAACAAAATATAACTTAAATGTGTCTATTAACAATTAATAATAATTAAAAAATGTAATAAATTACTTCATAGTATGCCGGGTGATACTTAATATTTCAAAAACTATTAACGATTTGAAAAAATTTTTGTTTAATTTTTTTTTAGTTAATTTTGTTCTTCAGTTTTTAATGGTTTGTGAAACATATTAAGCGATACTATGATCCTCAAGATATGTATATATATATATTGATTATTACAATATAACAATAAATTCATTTCTTTTTATGTTAGATCTGAAACCTTAATATTTGTCATAAATTATTTATTTTATATGAATTTAATAAAAATTAAAAAATTATTAAAGATTAATTTAATATTGTCAGACAAAATATAGCCCCTCGATTTAAATGATAGATAAAATTATAAAACTCGTATAAAATAAATTAATATTACTATTTGTGTAATTTTGTTTCGTTAATTTGAGTTTAAGTTTGATTTACTTCTTTTCAAATTCAAATTTAAAAATATTATGACACCCTGATGGGTTATATAATAAATTGTGCTATTAAATAGTTATTATTCGAACATTTTGAACTATTGTACTCTATATAATTATCGACTACAATATTAATATATGTATATATTAATAATAATGAGAGCGTACATTGAGAAACCTTTTAAAGACAATTAATAATTATTTTCCAAGGCATCACATATTAAATAAAAATTATATGTTAACAATTAATTGGTTATCCTAGGTTGGTTATCAGTTTCATTTTCAGTTTTATTTTTATCAAGTATTGGCATTTATATAATACTACTTCAATTATTTTGTTGAGATTTAAAAATTCAAAATACATTATAGTTTTTTGGGATGATCCAGCCAGTAATATTTCATGTGACATACGTATTGTTATTATTATCAAAATAAAAAAAACATACTTAAACTTATAAGATGTATAATAGATGTACGAGTACTATTTACGTATATAAAAATTATGTTAAGTTTTCTGCAAGATATAAAAATTAATTTACTTCTGGCGTGGTTGAAATACTACTTGTAAGTATATATTAATAATGTACTAGTATGTATATATTGTTTTCGCGGTAATTGTCGGTTCGAGTCCACAGGACCGACGGCGATGGCTCCATATGTGGTTCCCTAAAAATTGTTATTTATTACATTTATATTTTATATTGATAGTTGTATTTGCGACTGTCTTTATTTTGGTAATTGTCCGATCGTGTCCACAGGAACGACGGCCCCTATGAGGTTCATGATTATACATAAATGATTATCACGGGGCAATTAAAGCTCTCATCGAAACATTCTATGTCTTTGGTGTTAATTGGCTGTTGGAGTCTTATGCCAGTTGGCTTTCTCCACAAAATACTAATATAGGCACCAATAAGAAAAACGAACAAATTTTTTTATAATAAAATAGTTACACAAAAAAGGTAATATGCAATAAATGCAAATAATAAGAGTAAAATCGTACATCGTTTAAGATATTTTAGTTCATGGTACAACTTCTCAAGAGTAATAATCGACAATGAGTATGTAAGTTGAGATATTATAGATTATAGGATTGATGCTGGACATATCATTGAATATTGGAGCATAAAAAATAACAAAAATAACATATCGGAATTGTGTCCACCTAATAAAATTATTACAAGTGTCTGATGTTTTAAACAACTATAATTAAATTGAATGTAAAAGTCAAAATTTTAATTTTATAATTCGAATATTTAATTTATTTGTTTATTAGATTGTGAGCCCATTTTGAATATTGTCTTCCGTTTTGTAAAATCTCAAAATACATTGAAAATACCTAAATTTGTTTATTAAATTAAAAACCTAATCATTGTAATTTATAAAATATATGAATTATAGCGAAAAAATAATTATAATAATAACATATAAAACCTAACATAACCAATATTGTATCGTGATAAAACTCATAAGGATTAACAAACTGAAAAAATGTTTAATACAAACCAAAAACCTTTTAAATTTTAATAATTTAAATTAAGTATTGTATTATTAATTTTCTATAATATTGTACATTATTTTCTCAACTGTTTTCCTAATGCGTTAAGTCCTCGTCTATATGAAGATACTTATAGCCATAATAATCAATACACAAGCCATATAATTTTCATCTAAATAATTAAAAACATAATCTTTGGAGAACTGCTTTTTCTCCATATAACAGAATTTTTAAACGGAACATTAGTATTCAATATATTTTCTATTAGAAAACAATTAACAAAAGTAAAAATGTATAAGATTACATATCAAATATTTTTTAACTGTTAAGTTTAATAATATTTCTCCAGATCATACTTCAAATAGGTAGTCCATATAAAAATTTGAATATGTTATAATGTTGTACAAAGTCTCCAAATTTTCCTACTATTTTAACTAAATATATGAAGCTAAAAGAAAAATAATTTATAATATTTATACATAAATAAAAGCTAATTAAACAAAATAAAAAAAAAATATTTATACATAAGAGTTGTTTTGCTTTTAAGACTACGTTTTACCTGCTTATTGATTTGTCTCCAAGTGTTCAAGTGTTGTCTTACGAGTACAAGTGCGAAACATAGCAAATTTATTTTCGGCAGTTTTTCATTAACAGTTGATTTTAATTAGTTCTGAATTAAAGGAAACACTTATCATATTCTGTGGTTTATGGGATGATCCAATAATGACCAAACGTGCCCAGCAGAGTATAAAAAAATCAATCATAAACAAAAATAATAATAATAGATTCTAACGATTAGACTATAATGGGAATTGCTGAAAGCGCTAAGCACTTGCCACTTGTAAGACGGAGACAACAGATGAATACATCTTCATTAGATACATAATATTTTTAAGGTTTACATCCAATCATACCTTCAAGTTGTACCTAACTTTAAGTACGGTTTCATATACTCCATTCAGGATAAGAATGCACATATACGCGCATGAATACTTATTACTAAACCGCTAAAAGTTATCTTTAGCAAGGTTGAAAAAATACTATATATAAATATAATAAAGCATTTGCTCAAAGTATAACACATTACTATAAGAAAAAGATAACTTTTGGCGGTCCGGATAATAGTATTCATGCGTGGATTTGGGCATTCATATTCTGAATAGAGTATAAAGACGCGATTGATCGTCGCATCCAGCCACAACGAGGAGCCGCAACGACTGTTCTGCTATGGGACAGCCATGAAGTCGTTCAGGTCGACGACTGTGCTGGTCCGTGAGCAGTTGTGCGGCTCGACGCTGTGGCGCAGCGATCAATAGCGTCAAAGAGACCGTGCTGGCAATCAACTAGTTCGATTTGATAGAAAGACACAAAATTCAAGAGATCGGCAATGCCAACTCCAGGACTCTTTTTATCCAAGAGACTATAGGTCAAGGTTAATGTCAAACCTATAAAGCTACGTTGAAGCTATATTGTGATGGTAGTGGAATATCATCACTGGTCGTGAGCTTTACAATGATCTTATCTTACTAAGGTATTCGATATTGTAAACATAACAATGAAAGAATATATTTAAATATTAACAAGTGGATATTAAACGTATAGGGATCAGATACTCTGGCAGTTACTTTTTTCTTTGGGGCAGCGACCTACAAGTGAATAAGGATTTCCTGGGTTCCTGGGTAGCTGCAGGATAACTGGATGGATTACCAAATATCCACTAGTATTTATCTGGTCTAGGTGGGATAATAGACTATTACATCTGAGCAATATTAAGATAACCAAGCCATGGAACTTATATCAATATTTTAAACATGGTTTTAAAGTCGGGATAACGTTTAACAGTATAATAATAATAACAAAGTTTATTGGGAATGAGAAAAAGATAATATAAAGATATAGTTTATAAATTTTATTAAAAAATGATCAATAATTTTTTTTTTTGATTATAGATTGCAGTCTAATTTTTCTTCAATACCATTAATATTTTTATTTTTAACTTTTTTTCCACTCCTTAAAACAAATTTGCCTGCGGGCGCCAGTGTCCCTCTATTCAATTTTTTTTTTTATATATATACTTAAAATGTGAAATTTTTTATTTACGTAAAATGCATTTGTCTGCAGACTTATGTATTTTTCTTTCATTCTTTAAGTATCATAAAAATTTAAATCCTATAAAAGTCATTAAAATTTTTACAATATACATGTCTCTAAATA
>JACXSJ010001473.1:0-89415 GCA_014851325.1 Pentalonia nigronervosa
TGTAAAATCAATACATTCCTTGCTCCACTCCGAATCTAAACTATTAACTTAACTCGGTTTAAAAAAAAGTTAATTTACTTTTTTTGATTAGTATGTAGACGAGTGACTGCATTCTTTCTAATTTCCTAAATTATAATAAACAATTTTATCATAATGTACAGTGTATATTATATATATTTTACTTTACGTGGTTATTAAATATTCAAACTATACACATCTCAATTAATAATTTAATAAATATTAATTTTTATATTAAATAACAATTTAAGGTCATATAATATTAAAACAATACAATTTGTAATTTATGATTAAAAAAAAAAATAATAAAATAATATAAATATTTGTATTATTAATTATTATTATATTGGATTATAATTATTTTTATTTTTATTTAAATATTTAAGTATAAAACAAAAAAAAACGAAAAATTCCAAAACATTTAAAATTTTATGGATCATTTTTAAGCCGACTGAGAAAGGCTAAGTCATTTCAACTGTCAATTAAACTAGTTAAGTTCCTATGTTGATCAGAGAATTACTGACTAGTTAAGTTAAAAAGTTAAACAAAATTTACTTTTTATCTAGTTAATGCTTTTTACCTTTGCATAAACTCACTTATATACATGTATTTTAAATAAGTAGTCAATATAAAGGAGTAACATAACCAGAAATTTTCTTAGAGAAGATCTATAGATTGAATTTTCATTTTGTTTTTATTTTATGTTATTGTTTTGAATAGTGTTATTACAATTTTCACTTATTAAAATAAGAATTTTTTTTTAGTGAAGATAACCTCTATATTTCGTTGTTATATTAAAATATACATACATGCATACAAATTAATCAATTTTAATAACGATTTTCTTTTTCATTGGAAGGTTCTCATTTGATGTTGTTTAAAAATACAACAATATTTCATAGAAATACAAATTAAAGCAATAAATAAAGCAAAATAAAAATAAGAGATAATAATTTTTAAAATAAATAATGCATTATGCATATCATTATTGGTACCTAGTAACATATACAGAATAAATGTCTCTCTCGATATCAAACTTATTTTATATGTTTAATAATTATGTTGATTGGTACGTGAGTTATAAATATTAATTTATTTTAATATTATTATGTTTTCGATAGAAATTATACAATAAATATAATACATTTAATCAATCCTTTGTATATTGCTGTTTAGGTATTATAATTATTATGGTAGAAAGGTTATGACAGGTTAACAGGTTCTAGATTAAAATTTTTTTTTAAAATTACAATTTATTTATGGAGATAACACATTTTAAATAGTTTAGGCACCTATTATATATAAATAATAATATGATATTACATTGTTCATGATTTGATTATTTAGATGGTTTGGGTGATTTGATAGGCTAACCGAATTTATAACACACGAATAAATTAAATTAATCAACGAATATTCAGTAAATATTATCAATCATTATAAAAAGCAAATACATGCATACCATCATGTGATCTATCATTTGATCTATCATAACATTTTAATTTTCTGCAATATAATATCTTTGGTCGAATTTTTAATGAAAGGAATATTATTTACATTTGTATGGAAACACGGATAATTTTTAATCATTACATATTGACGTTGTTTATAGGAATAAATCTATTATGTGGAAAAACCCAGTTTTTCATGAGAGATGTTGTAGTGGTTTAAAAAATTAGTATGCGATATAAAAATGTTAAAAAATATTTAAATACTGTAATATTTGTTTAAAAATTAAATTGGGTCGTAATAATTATTTTTAATTATTCCATTCAATATAGGTATTAAATATTTTGTTAAGATTTTTGCATATAAGAGGTTTATTTTATTCTAAAAAAATCACATAAGAAGTTTGTTGTGAACACATAAGAGGTTAATTGAAAATATTTTTTTTTACTTTTCACATGGGAGCTTTTACTGCTATTACTACCATACAAAATATGCACATAGGTGGCATATCAGACAGCAATTTATATACGGTTTATTTAGGAGGTTAAGATGTTCATTGTTTAGTGAATAAAAATATTTCTGTTTTAACAAAAAAGTTAAAATATTAATCGTCATATAGCGTATTAAATTTTGAGCGGAACGATGAATGTATATTGATTTTACAATAAAGTGCATTTTTTAATTTTTAAATTTTTGTTTTGTGTTCGTCATTACTTTTTGAGACAATAAAAACAAAAAAATTGTATAGGATAAACAATTCTGAGTGAAGATTGTCTGTCAGCATACATAACTAAGTGTATTTTATAATATTATTGCTATAAAAATAATTAATTTTACTTTTAATAAGGTTGAAATAATTTTTGGAGAGAATATTGCATTTGAAAATGGCATAGACTGTATAAAATATAATAATATGCTTTAAAATTTTCAAGCACCTACGAAAAATATTTTTAAATTACAACGAAATAACTATATCATCCTGATTCTTATTTTAAATATCTACGTAATTTCGTCAAAATTTAAATTTCAATAATTATAAAAAAAGTGTTCCTTTGCATCTTAAACATTTTTAAAACTGCATTTAGAACAACTTACGAGAAATTTTTTTTAAATGCTCAATCCTTAGCTATAAAAATTGAACATTTTATAAATTTTTAACGATAAAATAATTTGAAAATTTTAATATTATTGATATTTTTAACATTTTGATATCCAAATTTTAACTTAAAATGTCTATAAAAAACAATCATTTTAATATATTTTTTTGTTACACTATTAACTACTTACGAACAATTATGTTTTAAATTTTCAATCCTTAGGTATAAAAATTGAATATTTTATTAATTTTTATTTTAAACTACAAAACAATCTGCAAATGTTCAATAATGAATTTTGGTCAAAAATTTCAATTGAAAGCTAAAAACACTTACGGAAAATCTTGTGTGAATTTTTAAAATCTTAAACTTAAATAGAAAATTTTTTATGAATTTTCTCATAAAAAAATTGCAAATTTTAGTGATTTTTACGTATTTTGTCAAAATGTATAAAAAACTATTATAAACTTACTTATGTTTTACTTTTTTTTTAATTTTTACTTAAAAGTTATGATAAACTTTGTATTAAATTTTCAAGTTTTTTGATACATCGAATAAATATATCAATTGAATTGAGATTGTAAAAAAAAAATTGATAAAAACCGAAAAATTATTAATTATGCTTATGAATAGCTTAAAAAAAGTCAAAATATATTGAAAATTGTATTGTGTATAAAAAATGGTTGTATAAACATTTGGTAAAAATTTCATATAATATGTATTATTAATATTTTTGGTGTTACCACTGTTACACCAAAAAACAAAATCGATTTTCTCAAAAATTGACTTCGCGTTAAAATTTTCGGTTTCCATAATTTTTTTACAAAATTTTTTACTTTTGACCTCCCAAAGTACCAATTAGATTCACTTTCTACTGAAAAAATAACTTATAATTACTGATAATAATAATTCATTCATTTTCGTATTCATTATATTATGTATTATATTATATTATTTACGTTATGCTTTTACTAATTTACTATATTATGTTAATAATGTATAATACAAATATACCATATTATACTTATAATATTAATTTTGTTACAATAAAATTTAGCATTATTCAATAATATTATGTAAATTACATTTTTTTTTAAACAATTATATCCTAATAAATTATCTATAACATTGGTTTTAAGACGATGCAGGATAGTCAATCGTAACTTAAAGACATATTATAAATAAGATCAACTTATTTATGTAGTATCTTATATGTTTGTTGTACCTATAATTAATCATCATAGCTTGGGTTTCAGACTCTAAGAACTATATAACATTAAATATAACTGAAATATTATTCAATAAATCTTGAAATTTGCACTAAACTATGCTCTAAATTTTTAGGTGCCAAATAGCAACATAAAAAATTTTGTACAAATTATTTTACATCTTTGATTTACATTGTTATAAATAACAGATTTGTTAAGTATTCGAATACTTGTATTTAAATACTTTTTATAGGTGTATTTTATTCCAGCATATTAAGTACTTTTTTAAGTTGTTCTTAAAATCGTATTGTATAATGCTTTTAAGAAATTCTAAAATTTCATCATACACGCAAATGACACAATAACTAAGACTGATATGTTCCTATCTGGAGTTTAACTTGACCCGGATAAAATAAAATAGGTATGGCATTTAAAATTTTTGAATCAATTTAAGAACATATTTGTTAATTACTTCATTAAAATTTTTATTAATAATTTCAAGTAAATATTCGTGATAAACGTACAGATATTTAATAAAAAAAGTACTTGTAAAGTGTTTTGAATGTTTTTAAAATGTATTTGTATTTAAATACTTTTGAATGACAGTATTTGAATTCGTATTTTAAATATAAATGACACAGGTGTTTAAATATGTATTCTGAATACATCTAAAAAGTATTCTTAACAAGACCGCAAAAAAATAATGATCTTGAATTAAATATTGAAAAACTATTCAAAGTTATCTGAAGAGTGAAAATGTATTAAATATTAAATAAATAATTAATAAATATTTTATATAATTTATAAATTAATTAATTTACAATATTTATTAAGTGAGTCACCGACTTTGTGGTAAGATTGTGGATACTTTGTTGGCAAGGTGGATTGATATAGGTATATATATATATATCCACTTTGGCTGTAGGTACATTGTAGAAAGTTTCTGTGGTTTTTTGTTACCTTGCACGTTTTTTAATAAATTTTAATGCTACCAAGGAAAATATTCAGAAAGAATCAGTTTAAACGTAACAGGAGTGAATGCTGTGTTGGCGATGATCGTTCTACGAGCATCTACAACGAGTAGGTAGAATAATTATTATAATTATTGTAAATTATTATTCTCGTTGCCGTTGACAGCTACACAGCCGACCAGTTCCTGCGTTCCTGGTACTCAGGAATTAATTCTTCAAAATAATTGTTGCTTTCTATGCCAATTATATTTTATTTTCACTTGGGCCTCGCTATACCACCGTAATTTTATTCAAATCAATTTATTCTGATTCCAACAGATCGTAGGAACATATCCTAATATCATGGCATTCATCCATCATGGTGTTTTCTTAATCAATAGTTTTTAGATGTAAATAAATTAACATTTAAATATTTTGACGACAAATTTTACAATGACGTGTGTGATTTTTTGTATACACAATAAGTTTTCTAAATAATGCTTTAATTTTTATCATCAGTAGTAACTTTTCTGTCGGAAAAGTGAATCTAGTTAGTACTTTTGAAAGGATATTTTTGAAAATTCCCAATAGTTTAAAAAAGTGCCAGGAAAATCGAAAAAATAATTAAGGAAAAACAGAAATTTTTACGTAAAACTGATTTTTGACCAAATATTTTTATAAACATTTTTTGTACACAATAACATTTTCAATATATTTTGACACTTTCTAAGCTAATTGTAAGCATAAGAAATTTTTAAAATTGTTTTTTTATGAATATTGATAAAAACAATTTTATTAGGCCAAAAAGCTTGAAAATTTAATATAAGATTCTTCATGAGTTGTTAATAACAGTATTTCAAAAATATCGTCGTCATAGTTGTTGTCGACAGCGACACCGTTGAACAGCTTTTGCACTCCTGGTACTCGGGACTCAATTCTTCAAAATAATTGTTTCTTTCTATGCCATCTATATATTTTATTTTCACTTGAGCTTCGCGACTATACCCCGACTACACCTTACTTTCCATATAGGTAGATACTTTAAAAGTTTTAAGTACTAAAGTACTCAAAAAAAAAAAAAATGTTTTTAATTACATACAAGATAACTGAAATTCTTATTATTTGAATAAATATTTAATTTCGTCCAGATTTAAACTTAAAATATCTATGAAAAAAAATTGTGTTTATATATTTTAGATTTTTTTGGTTATAGTATGAACTACTTATGAGAAACATTGTATTTAATTTTGAATCCTAAGCTAAAATAATTAAACATTTTACACATTTTTGACTACAAAATAATATGCAAATTTTTGTGATTTTGATGAATTTTGTCAGGTTTTTTGACCCTTTGAAAACTGTTAAATTGATATTTATAGGAAAAAATTAAAAATTTAAAAAGTGTCAACATTTATTGAATATTTTAAGAAAATGATAAATTAATATTAGGTAAAAATGTCAAATATCTACGATTATTCGTTTTTAACTACAAATAAAAAAAACAAAACCAACTTTGTCGAATATTGCAGTATTAATAATTCATTAATATTAATTGTGGTTTTTCGTAAAATCAGTTTTTTCTTATTTTTTTTTTGTTTTTTCAACTCTTTTTTTTAAAGCTACTCGAATTTTTTTACTTTTTCCTCCTCTCCAAAGTATCAATTAGATTCACGTTCTTTTCAGGAAAGATTCTAAAATAAAAATTGAAACTTTTTTACTGTCCCAGAAATTAATGACAGACATAAAAAACAAATTAAAAAAAACACACGTCATTGTAAAATCAATACATCAATCTCCGCTTTGAATCTAAAATAAGTTAATCCATTATAATTTTTTATCAAATTAAGATTCGTATTTGCATTATGATACACGACCTATTCGATGATAGACAAGCAACAATGTTGAGAGTTATTGAATGTTATTTTAGATTTTGGATGAAGTAAAAAATTATGTATTTTAATTATGTATTTTTATATTTTCAACAAATCCTGTGAACATGGTTGATTTTTATAAATATTAACGTTCAAATTTGGTAGAAATTAGATATTTAAATGAAGTTTAATGATGCTAGTTATTGCATAGTTATTTAAAAGTATTTTTCGAGAGGAAGGGAGTCGGAGTCCGTTAAAAATTACTGTGCCAGGGGCAAAATCCTGAGCCACGTACATTATGTATTATGGTAGACCTGACATTTATTTATTTATTTACATAATAATATCGTATAATTTATGTAACGAATTTAAATTGTTTATGTTTATACAGATTGATGCCGTATCATTGTACCTGATATATTTGGTGCAAATGACTACATCGGGCTTGCAAATAATTTATACGAAAGATGAAGTCGCGTTTGTGCAAAATTTAGTATACTATATAGAACGCGCGTACAGAACGCCAGATTATGCCATGTGGGAACGAGGTAGTTCGTACAACGACAACACTCCAGAAATTCATGCAAGGTTAGTCAATGGTTGAAGTTATTAATTTGACGAATATTATGAAATCCTTATAATTTACAGAAGCGTTACTATAATATGCTGCGAGGTATGGCCAGGGCCGGATCGGGTAGTCTCGGCCCTCCTAGAAATATTTTTCTACCGGCCCGTGATTTGCTATATAGTGGCCTATATCGGCCAAATTTTAATATTAATAAATATTAATGATCCTATCAAATTTGTTGATGAAATAGGAATTAAGGCACAACCTCGTTTAATGTTATATATTAACGTAGAGTATTCGAGTCCTATAGCAATCCAATATTTTAGTGAATCTAGGATAAAAAAAGCCATGGACAAAAAAAGACACAAAATAATCTATACAGGGTGTCTTATCGCGTTGTATAATATTTTTGTGTTAAAACAATTTAATATAAGTAGATAAATACCATCATATTATACAATAAATCACACTAATAATAATAGGTAATAATTAATAAAAACAAACAAATTAGTACATATTATATCTACAAAATTTATAACTGTATGCATATAATATATATTAATAATATATTATATTATATAAAATATAAGAGTATAATAGTAGGTATAATATATACTAATTTCTTTCTATTTATTAATTATAAATGTAATTTTTTGTATATTATAATTGTACTACCCACTGGTAATAATAATAATAATAATAAATTGTATAAAAAAGTTGAAAGTTGAACGGACGCGACGAGATACCTTGTAAAGTTTATTTCGTGTCTTTTTTTGTCCCGTGGATTTTTTATCCACGTTGGATTTTTTGTCCTTGCTTTTTTTTTATCCTATTGCCCATTTAAGCAGCCATTCGAAACTATCTCAATTGCTCGACAAGCCTTTTTGGGCCTATATGAATTTTATTGGGTATAGGAATTTAAAAAATGAAAAAACAGTTGTTCCTCGCGTACTTTTATCGAATTGACAAAACTCTGTCTTAAATATGACAAATATGTAGGTAATACTGAGATCTATTGACATTTGAAAGATGTTCATTATGAATTTAGTTTGATTTAAAAATTATAAATCATACTTCATGTACTTACTCTTATGTTTTATTTATTATCGTGAGTCATGCCATGTGTATTTATGCATACCTATATTGTTATTTATAATTGTGTGAATCTCAGTATTTTCATAGATATCTATCTTTTTCTTATTGTTTGTCAACTGCAACGATTTGCCAATCAGATAATAATTATTATATTATATTATGTGTATTTTAATAGGTTAGGTTAAAATGTAAACATTGCCGGCTAACTTCAATTAATATTACAGAAGCACTATAAACACGGCGTTCCAGTTGTTTTATAAATGATATATCTATGTGTTTTTATGGAAAATTATAAAAGAAATAAAAGTATGGGTACTTACCTACCTTACTGTTAATCGCGATTACTAGAAACGATTTTGACCTTTTAATTATCTACTGTAACAGATTCATTATTTATAATTAAATTCTGTGAAAAATCATGCAGTGACACACATCTCTAAGGAATAAATTGATAAAAAAAAAACAAAATTCCTAAGTAAAATGAGGTAAAAATAAAATAAAAAGTGCTTGTTCTAAGTTACCCGAAATTTTGGGTGGTGACTCGGAAGATCCGTTTTTTCAAATGTAGATTGAGTCTAATCATTTGTGATAGGTCACTTGGAACACTATAATTATTTTATTTTAAAGTATTAAAAACCATATTTTTACTGTATTTTTATTAATTAAAAAACAGTTTAACATTTTTTTTTAACTATTTATTTTCAAATAATACTTTTTCTCATTAGTTGCAGCCTTTGCTCATGGTTAAGGGAAAATTAATTTGTATAATATTTCGGTATATTCGACTGCCGGGTGTCGACGGAAAATAAAAACAACCCTTAAAAATTCAATTAATATTATTTCTAAATTATACTTGACGATTTACACTAACAACATAGTATGGATCCACTAAAAAATAACAATACCTTGAATTTTGATGCTAAACTAAGACTTTCAAAGTTTTTAATTTATGAGTTGTAAATTTAGATTTTTTTTATTAAATTATGGTTGAATCAGATTGCGTATTTATAAGCGAGACAAAAAAATTTTCGATGACAACAAATCGTTTAAGAAACGTTCACAGAATATTATTAAGGAGGCAAAATTTTATTTTCCTTATTTAACATAAAATTAAACGCTGTTATCAAAAAATAACACAATTGTTTCAATTCATCTCTCAGTTCCGATCCACCCTGATTGACGGGTACACTTTCTACTACTATAAATTTATAGACGCTATTGCGCTATAAATACAGTATATATTATTTTATTTTTATTTTTTAATACTAAAAATTGAAAAATTAAAATTAAATCAAACTTTTTTTGAAAAAATTCAAAATTGAAAATATTTTGTAAATCTAATTTTTAGAAAAAAGTTGATGGTAAAAAAGATTTATTCAAGTCAGGTTTTTTTATTTTTTGTATTTTTAAAAAATATCTATATATTTTTGGAGAGTTAAAGTGTTGAAGTTAATTGAAAACATAATAATTTTTAAAAACATTCTTTTAAAAAATTTTAAGAGATATGTAAATCACAAATGTTTTACTATCCATATTCTTATTTTCATAATTTTTTCTTTAGACGTTTAACTAGTATCAATTCTTCATTTGTTAAGTATTTCTCTTATATCCTGTATAACAGGGGTGGCAAACCTATGGCATGGGTTTGAAAAAAATGGTTTAAAAATATTTTATTGTATAATCCTGCGTTTAGTGAAGAAAAAAAATAGAAAACAAAATTATTTTTTATTTCTAAAAAATAAATTCATCAGTTATAAAAGTTTAAAACTCACTGCTTCCAGACATAAGATTTTAAAAAAATGAGTTCATAGCTCATTTAAAATAAACTCAATATTTGCGTCAACATACATAATATTACATGAAAGTTTATTTTTCACAATGCATTATTTCAAACCAAAGCATACGAATAATACATTGTTCTTTGAAGCTAAAACTTGCAAGTTTGTGTTTCATTAAAACATTTAAGACTAACAAAATACACAACTGATATTAAAATAATTTCAGTAAACTGTTTTCAAACATCCATCTCCTAAGAAAAAAATTTTATAGGTACCCTATGAACATATACCTATTACTGGCACGTGCAATTTTTTTAAAACTTTGATTATAAATGTTGACACGTGACCCGAAAAAGGTTCACCACTCCTATTGTACGTATATTATATTATGTTATTGTAATAACAATTTTCTTTCAAATCTTCAATTGTTGACAAATGACCTAGGTCCAATATATGAAAATTACAAAAATTACCTATAATATAAAAAAAAGGTCGGCAAGTGGGTACCGCTCTACTGTATAGTATATGTCGAGTGGATCACTTTCACGGATGTGTTAAATTTGAATTCAATGATATAAATCATTGTATACGAAAAACGATTCTGAGCGAAGACGATCTGTCAGTCTACGTAACTAAGTGTATTCTATGAACAAAATAAAATAATTAATTTTTAATTCATACAGTAGGTTGAATTAATTTCTGAAGAAAACATTGCATTTGAAAATTTAATTGAGTGTATAAAATATAATAATATACTTTAAAAGTTTCAAGCACAAACAAAAAATATTTTTAAATTAAACTGAAATGATAATCTAAACATTTTCTGAAAATTTCAAACATCTTCAATTATTTCTTTTTGAATTACATCAAAATAAGAAAACCGTTCCTGGAGAAAACGGGTAAATATCTAATGCCTAAATTCAAATGTTCATAAAAAATTAGCTTGACTTTCCGATAATTTTTTTTTTTTAGAAACGTAGGAAAACTTATATTTCTAAGGTTATTTTAAATTATTAATATAATAAAATTATTAAAAAAAGTTTATTAAATATTAATTATTTACTACCACGACTACAAACTTCTGTGTCCATCACAAAGGTCGTCCTCACGCTGGGTCACAGGACGCTAAAAATACAACAATTTAAGTGTCAAAAAAAACATGTTTTAATTATAATATAGAATTTTAATGTACTGACGAACGAAGAAGACGATTAAATTAAATTAATCCAACGGACTTGTAAAACGATTTTGAGAAACATTGGACATACAACTGTTGGACTTTCAACGATCGAATTATGATGTAGACAGTGGTTGGGGTGGCTGGACTTGTCCCGTGGTTGGCGAGCCTGACAGCCAACATAGACCTGTGCATTACGGAAGCTTTGGGAAAGTTGTTGCTGAAACATCTATCAATGAAATCCGGGAGCTTCTAAACCAGCGCCGTTTAATCACGGTGCAACCACGGTCGAGTCACGTGACCACCGATTGACCGATCATATTAATTTAACGTACTCGTTGTGAACCTCAGGATTCATGACCATGACGGTCAAATCGAGTTTCCTTTCACTGATACGGGGGTATATCATAATACGCGTTCTATGGTTTTAAGAATCAACAATAGTTACAAATCAACAATTATTATTAATCTGATAATACAAGAAGTTATATTGACAGTTATACTTATCGATAACTTGATTGATTTATATGTGCTTACAGTGACTAACAAAAAAATATACAGAGTGATTCAAATTTTAGGTCACAGCCATTTTATCACATAAATATTCAAAATACAGAAAAATGTTTTATACGATAGTTTCTTGACTTAGAAACGTCTAAAATGATTTGTACATTTTATAATTTTTTACCATATATTGGAAGGGTTTTAGTGGGTCACATTTAGAAACTAATGGGAACCTATACTTTTTTTTGCAAACATTGTATGAAGACATTTGTTTAATACATTTTAGTGCTCGAAAAACATTAATTAATGCAAAACTTTATGCTTGAGAGATATTTAAAATTTTTATAAATTTCTAAAATTAACTGCCAAAACCCTCTTAAAATATTGTAAAAAATTATAAAATATACAAATAATTTTAGATTTTTTTATCATCCAGTTTTCTTTATTTTAAATCAATAAATTATCCTAAATGAAATGTTATATATTACCTTTCAATTATTCCATTTTTGTAATCTGTTATTATTCGTAATTTTTTTTTTTGGCGTTTTCTTATTGTATTGGTCCGTTTGATTATTAAATATGTTAGCACTTTTCAGTTTTATTTACACGTCTGTTTGAATTTCTGTTATTAGATCGGTTAGTTATTTTATAATTGGAGAACTTTCCTTATAAAAGCTTTGATTGGATCTCGAATGAAATGTGTGTGCATAAAATACGTAAAATACGCACGACATTTAACGGAATATTTAGTAGTACCTTGTTCAACTTCATTTAATATAATTGGTAGTAAGGTATTTCGGTCACGCTTTTCAACTTAAACGTCTCTCTAAAATGCCATCATACTTACAACACAAACCAAAAATCCATGGCCCTTGAATTCGTTATCTATAATAAATTATAAAGAGGTATAAATATAATAACCTTTGGGATTTTAATAAAAGCTTAATCTTAATCGTAAAATTTTAAAGTAATATCCTTACTATAAATAATATCCAGTGTAGTAAATTATTTAAGATCATATACAATGGATAGAGTCACTGCTTCAATATTTGAATCCAACATACTTAGGTAAATTTGGATAAATGTGCATGCGTGCAATTTATATCAGTGTCGCCAGATTAAAGGAGTTGAATGTTCAAAAAATGATCTTAGATTTTGTTCATTCTGTTTATATTTTAAAAAATGTTAGTACTTCGATATTTTTTTATTATAACTGTATTGTTTTAATATATATATATATATATATATATATATGTAAGTTGTATTTTTATTTTATTGAGTGTAATTATGTGACGAGTACTATGCGCAATAGAAGCTATTCCCCTAGCGACTCGTCGATAATGTTTTCAAACGCATACGTTGATATTGCCGTGGCTCTATCCATAGTATATAATCTAAGTATATTATATTAAAAGAGTATACAGTAGATACAATATTTACGGTAGATATCATACTAAATTATTATAAAATTACGGTAGATAAAATATTTATGGTAGATAATAATAGATATTATTAGATATTAATGGCATATTAGACGAGTATCAAAGTTACATATTATAGAGAAATATTCGTTTGATATCGGATGAGGAATTGCCGAAATTTAATTTGATGTCTCTCTCATTTAATATAGAGCAAGTGTAATAACATTATCATCTTTATTGATATAGAAAGTATGGTTTATCTCATTTATAGTGATTATTTTTGTTAAGTGTACAATATAAGTATATAGTTACATGCATTAAAAATAAAATAATTATTAAAATCATTATGATTTATGATAATAATTTTTTTTTTTTAAATCGATCTTGACGAAATTTTTCTTAATGTGTGCAACTTAGTCCAATTTGAGAGATGGGTAGGATTGTTTTTATTTCGATTAATGACCTCAATAATTTTTTATTACAAATTTAATATTTATGATAGGACAATAGGTTGTAATTATTTGTAAGTTCCATAAGTTTCTAACAGATGGCGGTGTAAATAAATTAGTAGAAATATGGATAAAAACAAATTCTTGGCACGGGCTACCGTTGCGTGTTTTTATTAATTTATTTTTTTCGTGTTTTTAATTCTAATTTCACTTATTTTAAGCACCTCGCAGGGTCGTCAAGGTGGATTGTCTGCGATCTGATGCAGTCGGATTGCCTACCTTAGAAAGCTTAGTTACATGTAAATTATTTGAGATTAATCTTAACTTAATCTTTGGCTCAGGCAACGCCGGGCGGGACAGCTAGTAGTAAAATATAATTTATTATTTATCTTGTAATAATATTACCTACTTACACAAAGTGTTCAATTTAAATATTGTCAATTTCATGAAACGGATGTCAGTTTTATGAATTGGATGCCCATTTAATGTATTTTCGTCAAAATTCACGATTTGGTCGAATTTCACTATCTGAATATCCAGTTCATGAAATTAGCGATCTCACTATGTGGATATGACACATATAATACAATATTATGTAAAACAAAGCGAAAAAATATAGAAAGTACCAATGGTGCACAGGTAGAACAGGTGCACTGGTCCAAAATTAGAGTTTAGCACGTAGAAATTGTAATGTTGGCTGAATGTAAACAATTAAATTAATTAAACATAAAGTTTGAAGTATATACGAGCTTTTATTATTCAAATATAATATTTAATATTTATTCAAATTATTTTTAACAGTTCGAGGGCAAAAATTATGAAAACAATTAGGTAGTACAATATATTGAATCCGTTATTATTATTATTTTTTTAATATTAACTGTAATTTATTTTCTTCATCTCACTCATCTTTAGAATATAAAAATAGAATGTAAATATGTAATACTTGTTGTTTAAATTTTCATGGTGCCTATATCTGATAAATTAATAATACGTTTTGTACGGTAATAAAATTGCCAGCATCTCAAAAGCGGCTAAAGGCAGATAAACTATACACGATAAGACAAAAAATCATATTTTTAATAATTAGTGTGATACAGACAACCAGTTTATTATCAGAATAATATTTATAAGAAACATTTTTTTTTAATCACTTTTGACGCTCAAAACTTTCATTTTGAACCACTGTGCGGTGGTCGGTCGACTGCGTCGTTTGTTTCTATTTTCGTCTGCTTGTACTCTATCGCCGTCGCTGGTTTAGTAATAATATTGTGCACTTATGCATGATATTATATATACACGAAAAATGACAATCTTGACAGGTTATAATTGACATGTGAACTAGAATGTTAAATAAAAATAAAAATCCATCCCTATTTCAATGTCCAATGATAGCCCAATAATTGTATCCTATACTGTAAAAAATACGACTCGTATAATAATTATTACGACATCGGTTATTAAGAGGACAGAGGACTTCTAGTTTCTTCGTACCAGACAAACAAAAAAACAAAGATGGTAAAACAATGCGAGTGATCCATAAATATGTTTCATAACACAAATAGGTGGTTACACTGAACATATTTTTATTTCCCTTATTTTGTCGTTAGTGTGCATATAAATGTATACACATTACATTTACATACGTAAACATATTATCAGAAAAAAATAAGAACAAATTTTGTCATTTTTTTTACGTAATAAAGTTAGTTTGGACAAATAAGGACATATTTTGATCAATTTTAAGTGAACATGTTGGTCTTTGACAAATTAAGAGCATACATTAAGAGTATGTGCACACATTTTGGAAAATTTAATAATAGAAAATAAAATAGTATAGTAAAACTTCTAAAACACTCACCTCTATGTAAGGGTCATTTTTTTGGTCCCATCAAGTGTTATGGGGAAAATACATATACCTCTATATAGCGGATACTCTAAATAATGGTCAAAATATTAGATAAAATAATAGAAAATATATGTATAAGAAATTTAAAGTACATGGTTTGTCCATGTTTTTGACAGTTTATAGTAATCTTGTCGAACTTTTACGATGACGCCATTTAATTAAATCTTTATACTCATCAAAAAGGTGACGTAGATGATATAAATTTACTAAGAACAGCCAAAATTAATATCGAAAAAAAATATAAAACAAACTGATATTACTCAATATTTTTAATTTTAATACATTACACATTATTTTAAATTATAATATATAACAACTTTTTAATTTTAAATTGTTCATATAGTAAATAACTCTTGTGTGTTGTACATGTCATAAATATATTTTTTAATACAGCGAAACTTCAACAAGTTGAAATTTAAGGGAAATAAAATTGTTTCCATTATTCTATTTTTTGAGTTTTTCGACTTACTAAGATTAATCATTTACTAAAATGTTCGCACGAGAACGGCGTGCGAGTAAGTTCATGTGGAATATATAGACAATAGCTTAAAATTAATCTAAGTACTTTTAAAATACCATTGTCTCTGGTAGATATATTATGTACCAGAATGATGTAAAACAGTGAAAGTTGGAAGTTCTTATCATGAATAATGATTTTAAATTACAATCAAATAACTAACACTGATATTTTTCGTTGAAATATCAGATTTCGTTAAAATTTGAATATAAAACGTCAATAAAAAAACTGTGATTATATATTTTTTAAATTTTAGATTGATTTTAAAATTATGTATTTATTTTGTTGTGTTAGGTATACGATTAGTAGTCGAAATATTTTTTTCGATTTTTGACTTCAGTATCTCATATGGGGGAAGTGAATCTAATAGTTTTTTTTGAGGGGTAAAAATAAAAGTTGAAAATTTTTAGTATCTTATTATCAAATGCGTCGGAAAAAATGGGATTTTTTCACAAATCAAAGCTATGTTTTCTACAAAATCAATTTTGTTCTTTTATATTAATAATACTAACTGTAGATATTTGAAATATTCACTAAATGTTTAAATTAGCATTTTCAAAATATTTTGACTCTTTTTAAGCTAGTTATAGGTGTAAAATATTTTCAATTTTTATTAGTTTTTACAATTGTTGTTGATAAAAAATGTTTTACTCGTTAAAAAAAAAAAAACTTTAAAATTTAATTAAATGTTCCTCATTAGCTGTTATAATAGCAGATTAAAAATATTAAAGATACACAGGCACAGTTTTTTTTTTATAATTAATTAAAATTGAAATTTTGACAAAATGCATCAACATTTTTTTTAAGATTCAAATATTATGGTGGTCTTCGGCCTTTTTAATTTATACGAATCACGAAAATATATATTTGTACAAAACTAGTGAAATTTAAAAATTAGACGCATAGATGGTTTAAATACTTTTTGTTGTCGATATTGAATTTTTTTGAACAATACCATTATTTTATCTTAATTTATTTTACTCAACGTTTACATTTATTGTATATTTTATACATCCGTATGAATATATGTATCTAAGGTTAATATATTTTAGTAATGGCTTAAAATATTATAATTGTACTTTAAACATTAATTATACATATTATTTTATTAATTGCGATATTATAAATTATACTATTAATTAATATAGGTCACACAGGTCGTATAAGAATATATTATTTTATATTTTGATTCAATTTTATTTAAGAATTGAAAATTGAATATATGTATTAGGTATATTGTTCTGTGCTAACATATTTTTTTTTTTTTTTTAAGTAATTATTTATTATTGTAATTTTAGTATTGTATTTATAATTATTGTAACATCGGAACTGTAATATTACATAACCGTAATAATGCAATCGTGTGCAATTATAATTATTATATTGTAATTGTATTGATAAACCTACCTATATTATTATAGTTTATTTAATAAATAATCTACAACTTTTTTTTTACTATTATCTAAACATTTGTGTTAATTATCAAAAAAAAAAAAAAAAAAATGTAGGTTAAATAGTATCTCACTGTATTTATTAATATAATCCCACTGATCAATTAAATACTGAATAAAATTATATTATTATTAATGCTTTTGGCGATTATTTTTCTAGTGTTAATGATGATTACGACTAAGAGTTGAACATTTAAAACAAGATTTCTTGTTAGTTTATCTACTTTTATTAAAGAGTTCATCGGAGTGTCAAATTAATTTTTTATGAGCGTTTGAAGTTGGACATTAGATATTTACGATTAACGATTTCTCATGGCGCGATTTTCTTATTATGCTGTTATTCAAAAACAAATAAACTTAGATACTTAAAATGTTCACAAAAAATGTTTATATCAGCATTTTCTAAACATCGCAAAATTTCCAAAATATTTTTATTAATTTTGATCTATGTATATGTAGGTGATGTTTAATATATGAATTTTTTTTTAGTTTTCTTTTTATAAATATCAATTTAATTTTTTCGTTGGGTCAAATAGCTTGTACATTTGATACAAGGTTCTTCATAAATTATTTTAATAGTAGTTTAAAAATATTTAAATTAGGCATGATTTTTTTTTTAATAAGTATTTAAAGTAATAATTTTGACAAAATTAATCAAAATATCGAAAATTCGTAAATTATTTTGTAGTTAAAAATGTATACAATTTTTAATTTTTATGGCCAAGGATTGAAAATTAAAAATAAGGCTTCTGGTAAATAATTAATTTTGTAATCAAAAAATATGTAATTACAGTTATTTTTATAGATATTTTAAGCTATGCTTAAATTTTATGTTTAAATTTGGATGTTTAAATGAAGAACAGTCAATGTTACAGTTATATTTTTGTAATAAATAAAAATACTATCCTTAAACTTCGAACTTCCAATTTATAAACATTTTCGGAAATAAATTATTTTAATATTAATAATATAAAATATACTTGTAATTAGCAAATGGGCTGACAGATCGATTTCACTCAGAGTCGTTTTCTGTATACAATATGATATTATATCATTGAATTCAAACTTAACACACCCCTTACAGTGACCCATTCGACATTTAATGTACAGCAAAGCGGTAATTACTTGCTCACCTTTTTTTTTCCTACCCACCCGTATCAAATAATTGTTCTAATTGAGGTATTTTAATTACTATTAGTTTCTTAGTTAAGTTAAAATTCTAGTCCAGCTTCTGATTTAATATCACAGTACCACACTACTTATGAAACTGTAAGTTGGTTATTTCTTAGCTTTTACTGTTTACTATACCTGCTAAATAATTTATTCTCAGTGAGTAAAAAGTTCATTATTCTAGTAATCTGTATTACTTGGCGGCACACTGAACAGGCGTATAACACGCGGTTCCACCAGAAGTGTATCTTTTCCCCTTTCACCAATATACTATCATTTCTGCTAAATGAAAAAATTGACCACATTTCCACCAAAACAATGTTTATATTATGCTGATATAAAAACGTTGTAATACATAAATAAGTTTATTTAAAAGAGTCGGTACGTCCAGGGTAATTCAAAATTTATGTTACAGCCATTTTTTTACATAAATATTCAAAATACAAGAAAATGTATATGATACGAAAGTTTTTTGATTTGTACATTTTATAATTTTTTACAATATATTAGGGTGGTTTTAGGGGGTCGACTTTAAAAACTCGAATTATAACATAACTACATAAAAGCGTCTCACACTTTAATACTATGTTAGTTAATCCTGCTAAAAACTTTTAAATTATTTAATTTTTTAATTGACTTAACCGAAACATATGATTTTTTTTAGTTTGTAGTATAAAACGAGTATTTCGTAAATCCCGGTAAAAACTTTTTTCTGAACTAATTATTTGGAAATCTAAAAATCATTAAAAAATAATATGTGAACAGCAACATTCAATTATTTAATTTTTCTATCAGCTTAATCGAAATATATAATTTTTTTTAGTTTATAGTATATATTTTTTAATAACTCTATGTATACTTAAAAGGACATAATATACGTATATTAATTATTTAACATTAATTTATTTTGTTTTGATATTTTAAACGTTAAAGTATCTCTAAAACTAACATTTTTATTATAATATATAATTATATTATTATATAGTTTTAATTTAAGTTGAAAACAAAAAAATATAAGGTTGATTCAAAATTTATTTTACAGCCATTTTATCACATAAATATTCAAAATACAGAAAAATATATAATACGATAGTTTTTTGATTTAGAAACATTTAAAACGATTTCTACATTTTATATATTTATACAATGTACAATATTTATATTGAGGGGATTTTAGGGGGTCAACTTTAGAAACTCAAATGGCAACCTATACTTTTTTTGCAAATATAATATGAAGACATTTATTTTATATATTTTAGTATTCGAACAACATTAATTAATGCAAAACTTTATGCTTGAGAGATATTTAATGTTTTTACAAATGTCTAAAGCTGACCTCCCAAAACTTTTTTTAAATATTGTAAAAAGTTATAAAATGTGCAAATCGTTTTAGATGTTTTTAAATCAAAAAACTTTCATATTATATATTTTTCTCTATTTGAATCAATAAAGTGGCCATAACATAAATTTTGAATCACTCTATATATTTATAATATAGAACATAATATAGAAAAGTGTCACTAATGATCACTGATCAGGGACGATTTTAAGAGAGGAGGGGGTGGCAATTACTCAGGGATGTCCCACTTTGGGGGCGGGATAATTTTCTCAGATAAAATGAACAAAAATTTAATTTTTCCTTGTAAAAAGAACATTACATTTTCAAATCTAAGATAATAAAAATAAAATGCTTTATAAACTCTAAAGAAATTGTTTGCAAACTTTCATATTTTTGACAAATTTTTTAAAATTCTAACTTTAATCGCTCATAAAAAACTATTGTAAATTGACGCTCGTATTTTTTTTTTTAAATTACACTTATAACAACTTATAAGAAACTTTCTATAAAATTTTGAAATTTTTGAAAAAAGTTTGGTCACTATGATATTAAAAAAAGTTTATTGAAAATGAGCGCCATGAACTTTGAGCTCAGGGACGCAAAATTTCTAAATACGGCCTTGCAGTAATGATTGTAATGATTGAAAAAAATTGTAGGAAATATACATGCAAATATGCACTTAAAATAACCAAAATATGCAACTGAATATTTTTTTTTAATTAGTATTTTTTTGACAACAATAACACTATAAAACATTTTATTACTGTGTATGTTCGATTTGATTTTCTTCGTCTTCTCCTACAGCGAAAAAAAGGTTGGTATTTTATTTAATATTAAATCTAAAAATAAAGAATTATTTACCTGTAAAGTTTGACTATACATTGTCTAATATTATCAAATTTAAATTCACGGCGGTTGCTGGTCAGCATATTTTTATAAATTAAAAAGGAACGTTCCACATCTACTGACGTTATCGACGCATATTTAAAATATACCAAATCATTTATTTTTATATATTCAAATAAACGGTGTACGAAAACAAACTGAATACTTATTTTCCATATACATACTTTAAACGATTTACGATTACCAAATCCAGTTAATAATGTCATTAATTTATTATCTTATCTTTATTCATAAACCGAGTTATACGGAGAAACAATTAGGTATATCCTTAGCATAAAACAAAAACTGCGTAAATATGCTATAAATAATAATTAAATTGCCAAAATTTGTGAAATATGCATTTTGTTTAGAAAACGGCGACATATGCGAAAATATGTAATTTAAGTTTTTGTATTTCAATCCGTTATAACTTAAAACAAATTTATATCTTACTTAGACTATTTTGCAGTCATTATTAAACAATATGCAAATGCAACAAGTCTCGAACCCTATTTATTAAGCACACACCAGTATGGATTGCACTTATGTTCTTGTGTTATTGCCTATACCGAACTCCTTAAAAACTGTCTGTTTGCAATCCTCTTGTTTCGGGGAAAAAGTCAGTAAAACTGAACGACATTACAATTTGACTGATAAGTGTTCGCTTTTTAATGTAATTGTTTAGTTCCATCGGTATGGCAAAAAGCGCATTGGAATCTATCAATGGCTGCAATCTATTCGGTGACAAAGGAGCCTCTTGGTCAGTAATTTACGTTGATATAGACGCTCACAACAGGAACAGAAGTATATTCGAAACACTACTGCCTCGAGAGTCTAGTTCAAAGGTTAGTAATAATGTTTTTTACATTTTATAAATGATCTGCTTCAACAACAGCCTCCAAACAACACGATATCATAATATAGTTATTGCTAATAATTCTTATAATATTATTACCTATAAGTATGGTGTAAGTGTACAAGTAATAAAAGCTCATATCCAAGAAACCAATTCATAAAAATTATTATACCCAAACCACTATTTTCAATGTAAAATCTAAAAATATATAGACCGATTTTTAGTTTGACATCATTCAAAAACCACATATCTGATTTGTGCATTGGTTTACCAACGATTCAGACAATATTTACTGTTTAAATTCTATGATGTTGATGCTCATCAAATTTACGTGAATACGCGATGATAACATTAATCATTTTCAATGTTTTGCTTAATAATAACAAATTTTTATGTCGTGATAAAAGTCGGTAATAATCAGCTAAACCAACATAACATATTCATATTTTGTATTAAAAAATTAGGAACTTTAGTAACTATTTTGTAGTAATTTCTCGTGTAGTCTGTAAAAACTCTTTTTTTTCTGAAAATAAAGTGTTGTAAACCAAATTGTACAATCGAATTTAAATACTTCTCAAATTTTATTATCGCTATTATTACTTTTACTTCATTATATGATCATTGTGATAAATGTATATATTATATTAATGTAATGTCAATTAATTTTTCCCCCGACTAATGACTTTAGTGCTGAAGGCCTTATTAATAATAAAAAAAAGAGTGTTGAAATGATAAATATAAATAATATTTTGAAAAATATCGGTTTTCAAAATATTTCGATTTATCACGATACACCTGAATAGCTAGGCTGGGTTTAAACGGAGTTTGGAAACATTCGGAAATCGCATACAGCTCGAGAAAACTTGAGGCCCAAAATAAAAAAAAAACAACAATTAAATTTATGTTTTCGGGTTTGCTAAAATATTGGTTGATTTTTTAAGTCGGTTTGAATATCAACTCGTCTCTATCGTGACACCATTTACTGGCATTACTTAAAAAATATTATTTTTTTCAGGCCGTCGATTCGGCGTTAATATCGACTGTGTCCTACCCCGCCTTCGCCACTCACGAGGACGTGCTAGTGTCGTATACCAAGGCCAACATCGTGAAAAAGCTCAAAGGCCGCTACGGGTTTAAACGGTTTAAGAGGGACGGTTACAAATGTGCCATCGAAGACAAAAAGAGAAAGTTTTACAACATCGGGGAGACCAAGGTCAGTGATGAATCAGAGTTTCACGTTATAAGAATTGTTGTGTTCGATGACACATTGACACTGCATTTGAAATCAATCATCATAATAATTTATAGTCTCAAAATGAAAAGGTTCTAAGGTAATTTTTGTAATTGTTCAGGGGAACGTTTTTTTAAAATTTTGAATTGAATAACTTTTTTCACCATAAATACTGAATTACGAAAATTTTATGTAATATTGAGAAAGTTCCAACGAATACAATTATACCTGAAATTTGTATTTATCGCAATTATTTATAGAGTTAATAATATAAATTTAAAATACTGTTTTTAGAACTAAAAGGTTTTATATGTAGAACTTTTTCATTCTGAAAATATAAATTATTTATTTAGTTCGAACTTTTTATTCTGATTAAAAATAATTTTTTCTACTCAGTGATACTAAATTCTTAGTGTTAATTATAATTATTCTTTACACTACGCCATTTTTTAATTTTTTGTCATGCAATATATTTAGTTTTTAGTTAAGTATGATTACATCACATACCCAC
The DNA here is from genome assembly GCA_014851325.1 of Pentalonia nigronervosa. Classification (NCBI taxonomy): domain Eukaryota; kingdom Metazoa; phylum Arthropoda; class Insecta; order Hemiptera; family Aphididae; genus Pentalonia; species Pentalonia nigronervosa. The sequence continues at coordinate 23,452 of JACXSJ010001473.1, forward strand.
TATAAAGTAAAACGTACAAGACGTTAAAGATGTCTTCAATATATCTAAGTGGTGCACCTTCAAATTTAAATTAATTACCCTGTAGATATTCGTATATAATCAAATGGGGTTAAGTCAGAGCTGGACTAAGATTTCTAGCTACTAGGGCCGTAGCATTTACATTAATATTCTTTTGAAAATAAAATTAACTTGTCGACTATTTATTTAACATAAGACATCATGTTTCCTACAAGTAAATTTTTGAGCTTATAATATAAATAAAATAACTTAAGTTAAATGTGTTTGAAACTATACCTTTTCATTTTAAGATATAACGTCTAAGATCTTTTAAAACTATTTAATTTTCAATTATTATTTAGATTAAAAATGTTGAAACTGATATTTCTCGATTTTACTCTTATCGTATATTTGTACGAGTTAGAACCTTTTCATTTTTTGTGTTTTATTTAATATTCAACAAATTGATACGATTTTAAGATTGAATTATACAACAATAAATATAAGATAATTGATATGCAAAAACACCATTTTTCAAAAAAATTGATTTAAAACTTTTTCGTTCTGAGAAGACAAATTATTATATTGCTCGTGTTTTAGGATTTTGAAAACATAGAAAACGAATGGCCATTATTTTATTTGTACATGATAATCGACGGAGTGTTCAAAAACTTACCGCAGCAAGTCGAGGAGTACAAGATGCTGTTGAAGGACATCATGACCATCGACAGTTTCGGCGGTGTGTTCACATTATAATATTTTTATTATATTATATTAGCAATAGGATTAAACGCATAGAAATTCCACAAGCTTATATCTGAAAAAAATACTCCAAATATATCTATTATTTTAAATTCGTATTCTTACCGAATGAAATATAGTAGGATGTGGAACATAAAATGATTAATGCCTAAATTGACTATGGTAACATTCTGTGCCGTTTATTATTTTTGTACTTTCTTAGGGCTTTTAGATAATTGTGTGTGGTATTGTACGGTATAATTTTGGGAAAACTATGTGGAATTGATGTATAAAAGTGTGTGATTTTGAACGACGACCTTTTTTTTTTAAGTGTGCGGTTATGACAACCGCCGTAAGTAAAGTATCAATTCGAGTATTTTCGTCGTTATCAACAAGATTAAGATAAATTATTACTGAAGATTAATTCGAGTATTATCTTATAACACCGCGGATCCAACTCGTGTTTAATCAAACCGATTAAATATCCAGGGATCCAACTCGCGTTTTTCTCACCCACGTGGTCAACAACATACTATTCGATGCTTCATTGTCGCTCTCCTGCAATCTGTTTCAGATCCTTACATACCAATGTTCTATTACATCACCAAGGAGAACGTGGAATATGAGAGGGCGGACCCGGGCAGTCAGCTAAGGTCGGCCGGGCCTGAGTATGAAGAAGGTCAGGAACCATCGCTATTCTTGTGGAATCAAGCGTTGTACGTCATCTCTCAGCTGCTTACGTCCAATTTGTTGCACATCAACGAATTGGATCCGATTCGTCGATACTTGCCGTCCTACAACAGGCCTAAACGGCCGGGACGTTATTCTGCGTTCCAGGTGAGGAATACAGGTCACGCCATCGTTTTTCAACCTTTTCAATGTTGCGACCTCCTAAAAATTGGTGAAGAATAAAGTCAGTCATCTCACGACCCCCCTTCCCAATAATAAAAACTCATTTAAGCTCTTATCTGTTTTACCAGTTATAAAATATATTATATCATTAACGAAACAAATAACTAGTATACGAGAACATTTGAGTGTGTATTTATTGATCGGTAGAAAACTCCGAAATAATTTACTTTTATGTATTTCTGCAATGTTGATCCATGATTAAACAAATATTTGAGTATAAAACAATCACAAATATCACATTAATTTATACTTTTTACATTATTCTTCATAATTTATACACTATAAATTAACTTTTTTTATTTTTTATAATTATGGTATTGTATTAATTTCTTTTTTTTTAATTGTATAGAAAATGTTATTTTTCTACATCAGTATAAAATTATTTATGACCGACACGGCCCCTTCCCCCTAGGTTGCCGGGCTACATGATTTATGTATTACCTATTATATTATATTACGAGCACCGTCGATTTGTTTCACCACGTTAGGAGCGCACGATAATAATATTATACATCATGATTATTACAATAATATGGCGTACCTTAATGAAAACAATAATTATGAATGTGATACCTAATCAACCATGTTGTTTTATAATATTTATTTTGTTTCACATGTTTTCATAAACGAACCAGACAAGGCAAAGTTCTGTAAGTAAAACCAACATTTGGACAAAAGCATGGTGTGATGATTTTTATGCACTCTGCAGTGTACTTATTTCTTCCTTTTAATTATTGAACTTATTAAAAACTAACACGATCCTTCCGTCTGCCGTAGTTAGCACACACACACACACACACACACACACACACACACACACATATATATATATATATATTACAATTGATATAATATACATCACAACATTTGTCTGATTTGTCTTGTTTTAATAATCTATTACTTTTTATATTTTGTTTTGATTGTTTCGACCATAATGTAGTTGTAGATATGTCTTCCATAAATTTAACATTTGTAGAAAATATAGTATGTTGTATGCAGGCTATGCGGCATCTAAATAATACGTAGTACCTAAGTATTTAAAAAGCCTTTTAATTTCACTATTTTATTGTTTGACAGTTCTTAATAATGCTTGGTTGTTCAAAATTTTAATATTTATGAAAATATTAATAATAGAAGAGTTAAAATATATTTAAGAAAGTTAGAGGTTTATTGGAATCATCATTTTAAACAGGATAAGGGAAAGTGAAATATGATATGCATCGTTAGTTTGAGGATTTGAGGGGAGAAAGAAGCACAATTAAAGAAAAAAAAAACTTAGTTGTTAATTAACAATAATAATTATCAATAGTTAAAAAGGTGAGTTCAATTGGGTAAGAACAAGGAAAAAGTGGGGGATGTACATTATTATAATAAATATGAATTCATTAAAGTAAATTGGGTAAATTATTTATTCTCACCAGTTACCTTAATACATAGTTTGACTAATTTATTCATGATTTCTAATACAAATTATTTAGATCCTTGGGTAATATGTTTTTAAGTGGAAGTAATTTATATTAATTATTTTGTTAACTTAGGATAAAACAAACATTTTTTTTGCAAATTAATTTTTAAATAAACAAGTTATATTTAAATAGGCAGTACTATGAGATTACAAATTATTGAGAAATTATTAGCCTCTCAGAATAGAAGTTGTTTTGAAGGTTTTTGAATTTAAAGTATTGAGAGGTTTTAACTAGAAAAATAATTTTTAAATCGTTTTTGGTTGATGTGATACCAGGGATAAAGTTGAGAACGAAAGAGAGAGAGAAGGAAAAAGAAATGATATTCGTATAAAACATTATTCTCTATTTCGTTGACATCTAGTAGGCACCACCGACAGGTAGTTGAAATGTTGAATATCTTTCAGTGTCAGACTTAAACTTTTATATATATATATGAATTTGAATTCAATACAAACAATATCAATTGTTTTATATATACTCTGTCTGTTTGAAAAATAAATCAATGTTTATCTAACCCAAATGATCAAATCATAACTTTTTCTTAAATAATTTTCGGAAGAAAGGTTTATTAATTTTTTTCATGAGACTTTCAGAAGTTGTGGTATAATTTGAAATTAAGTTTGCATACACCTAATTTGTTGTATTATCAACACGCTTTGATTAAATTTTATTCTCAATCTTAACTGCTAGCTGCACTATGCCACTATTGCTGTAAAATATTTCGCACAATATTGTAAATATATATTATAATAACCTCATAATTTGATTATATGTATTATTATGATATAGAATAGTATAAATGACGGTAAAAAAGTCTTAAGAAAAAAGTCAATAGTAAAAAAGTTAGGGTCGTAAATTAGGTAAAAGGAGAAATGCGATGTAATACATAAATTTTTTGTTCTTATACAAATAATTTATTTGAATTTTTTATAAACCATTACCTGGTAAATAAAATTATTGAATTTTTATTTTTTAAATAAATAATTTATAATATGATGCAGTAAATTAGACTGATAGAAATTGTTATTATGAGTATATATTGTTTCTGTATAAAAAATGTATTTATTTTTTCTTATATTACTTAACCTAAAATAAATTATTTAAAATATTATATATATATATATATATACCGGACTTTTTTCTCTGACTTTTTTTTCTAGGACTTTTTGATAGTCTATCGATATGTACGTAGGTACAGGGTGGACCGCGATATATTTTTATAACAATTTCTATTATACTGTGAGATATTATAATCTACATTGTATATACGATAATAATATATATTATACTTGTGTGATATTTATAGATGTTACAATAAATATTTAATGATTTTCTAAAAATTAAATTTAAATATGTCAAATCTCCATGATGTGCTTTGTACATATTTTTAATATAAGTGTTTAATAGAATTTTAATGCAGGCATCATTTATGGATAAATTATCCATGTTCATAATGATATTTTGTTTAACTTTGAATTTTTAGCATTGACTTCAAAATACTACCAAAAATTACAAATTATTGAAAATTAAAGTTACACTAACTGTACATTCTATTAGATTTGTATTACATCGCCAATCATGTTTTTACAACCCTTATGATTCATATTGATTTTTGTGTATTCAATATGCGTAACAATTTATAGTTTATAATATATTAGAAATTAGCTATCGAGGTACAAATTAATTAATTATATTACATATAATATTACTTTTATAATATTTCATAATACACTTTTTTTATGAATAACAAATCAGATATTATTATATAAGGAAAATCAAATATTTATTCAATAAATAATTTTTTGAAAAATACACAAAGTATTGGAGTCATTATGTTTGGTGTTGCATATATCTCATATTATCTGACCGTTGGTTATCACTCCAGGCTTATAATAAATATAATAATAATAAGTATGTACAATCAGTGTTGTAAGTAAAAATTTTCTGGTCACCTGAGATTTCTTGAAAATTTTTTATAAAAATATATATATATATATATAAAAAAAATCGAGTGAAACTAATAAGAATTTTAAATTTAAAAAATATTTTTTATTTTCACTATTCACAAATGTGGTAATGTTTAATAGATTATGGTTAATACCAATAAATAAATTCAAGCCTTATTAAAAAAAAAAATAAAATATATATATATTTAATTCTTATATTACATACATTCCTGGAAATTTCCTCTAAGAAATTTTTTAAAAATTAAATTTATAAAATTGTACATCGCTATTCAATATATATTTCAACATTTGCCATATAGATACTAAAAGTATAATATAATATGGGCATAAAAAGCGTATCAATAAGATTTGACAATTTTATATTAAAATTTTCTATTTTAAATATTTGTGGTAGACCTTGAGCATTTTGTGGGGTTTTAAAATGTACGTTTGCGATACATAATACACTGTAAATATATATATTGTTTGAACATACTATAATTGTGTGTATATAATTTAGTATACATTTGTATACACATGTATTATTAACAGCATTATCAGTCACATCGGGGGCGTCATTAAAGCCAAAATTCTGTAGTTTCAAAAAAAATTATTTACAAAAAACTGCCTTCTGTTTATTCGAAAAAATCTATATCATTAATTTTATAACATAAATATATTTTATATATTTATATAAACAATTGACACTAATTATACAATATATTATTTTGTATCCCCAGTCTTCGAATAGAGTATAATATTATAATAATAAAGAACTTGAATAATAATTATATATAATAATATATATATATATATAATAATAATAATAATAATATCAAATTAAATTTATTTTGTGGTAGCAAAACGTTACTCCCCAAAACTCCTTAGTGACGCCCATGATTCACATACAAAAATATAGGTACAAATAAGGCGGGCAAGTTATATTTTTTTTATTGTTACTTGTGTCACATCTATATGCAAGTTTTAAATATTTAGACAGTAATTAAACATATTCATCTTATTCAATATGTTTGTGTGTGTGGTAAAAAACAAGGAGTGCTAAAAACCATTCTGTACCCCTCTAGTCACACCAAAGGTCAAAACTTACTTTTGAGAGAAACTTTTTTACTTTCTGGCTCATTTGGCTAACATTGAAATATTTTTTTGTGTAAATACATTTTTAATTTTAACCTCAGCCATACGCAAATACGTTTAAATATATTGATTTAACTATAAATGTTTTAGTTTTAAAATTACCCAAATACATCGCAGTTATTTTATTGTTCAGTGCAATTGGTTAATAGTTAATATAGGTTAATAATTAAACTATTGATTTACCGCGGATTAACAACTTGTAATTATTTTTCAATGCCCTTGTCTGTATCAGGCATATTATTCTGCTGTATAATATAATATTGCTGGCATTCACGTTTTTATAGTATACACCCATAATAATATTATACAATGTACATTATACACTATCGTCTCGAACGTCTTCTGCAATCAATTCGTTTGTTCACTCGATTACTGACCGCATTCGTGATTTTATTGTGTACGTTCCAGGGAACCGCTACCGACTTAGTGGTTCAAGTGGTTCTCATAGCGGAATCCATGCGACTCCAGGCGATGATGGCCACGTACGGTATCCAAACGCAAACGCCTCACGAAGTCGAACCCGTTCAGATCTGGTCGTCCGCTGAGCTGATGAAAGTACGTGTCTGGTTTTGTACTTTTCATAATGTTTTGGTTGCTTCTCCTCCCCCTAATGCATCTCAGAAGTAATTATTCTTTTTGTTCTCGCACCGAGCAGGTGTATACGAATTTGGGCATAAACGACAAATTGAAATTGACCGGAAGACCGTTACGGCCCATTGGCGCGCTCGGGACTAGTAAGGTATAACGCTCGGTTCGTCAGATAGTTTTCGACACGATTTCCTCATTGATTTATGTGTTTAGATGTACAGAGTTTGTGGGATGACCGTCCTGTGTTATCCGCTCATATTCGAAGTGTCCGAGTTCTATCTCTACCGAGACATGTCGCTGTTGATTGATGACATCAAAACCGAATTGAAATTTGTCAGTAGATTTTGGCGGCTGTCCGGTAGACCTACGATTTGTTTGTTAATACGAGAAGAACACATGAGGTAAACAATAACGCAAACTTGATTTTACATAAGTGTTATAAAACGGCTCAACTAGTGTGCGATGCATTATTTTATTATTGCAACCCATATGTAAAATATAAATTTATTTTTTTTTTGTTTGATGAATTTACTAAATAATTCGTAAAGGTGTATAAACTTCTCGAGTACTTATAGGTTAGGTTAGGCTACTATAAAATAAAAGAACACATCAAGGCTGGGAAAATTATTTTTTTAGCTTAGTTAAGTTAAATTAAGTGAATAATTAAAAGTTAATTCAAAATTTTAACTTGTTTAAATGTAAAATTAACTCTAGTTAATCATAAGTTAATTCTTTGTATAACCTAAGTTAATAATTAAATTAATATTAATAAAAATAATAACTTATTAAGTTAAAAAGTTAATTTAACTTAACCTTAACTTATTAACGCGTTAATGGTCCAGCCTTGGAATACATAACGTGCCTCACCTAAAATGATCAACGGTATTGTTGTTTATTTTATGAGATTCATCTGAATTATATAATATAAACAGTATTAGAATTCAAAAACAAAAATTAAATTATATAAAAAACAGAGTTCTGTTGTAAGAGGATGTTCTTAAAAATTTTTTTAGCTTTAGGATTTGGTTAATCTAAAACTCACTAAAGTTTAAATTCGACATCTTTATACTGGTGATAGAATAATGTTTAAAATTATGTGTTTTATTTATTGTTGTTCACACTACCCAGAGATCCGCAGTTTGAAGAGATGTTGGATTTATTTGCAATGTTAAAAAAAGGCCACTGTGATGGCATTAAAGTGAGGATTGGAAGATTACAGAATTTACTATCTTCTTCGTGCATGGGTATGTCTGTCTGTCCATAACATATTATATATTTTTTTATGTTTGATGATTATAATATTATGTCGTTACATTCAAGAACATTTGGATTTTGTGAATAACATCGGTGCTCATGATTTCGAATTTCAACCTTTTAAACAACTGGAGTATGATTATAGCGGTTATCAGAGTTTAACGGATGTACCCAAAGCTTTGGATTATTCGGAAAATATTATCAATATACAGGTAAATTTTTTTATATTTTATTAAGTAAATTTCTTTCTTAAATTCTGTTTTAAAACTTGTAATTAGTAATATTCCAATTCAACTGGATAAATATATTTGACTTTATATTATAATTGTTGGTTATAGGATTAATAATGCTTTACTGGTAGTGTTGAGAATATATGACGACAATTTCATATAGATAAGATCTAGATAATTATATATATATATATTTATCTAGATACACTTAAAGATAATTTAACTTTTATCTAGATAATATGATAGATAAAACTAGTTTTTATTATATTTAAATAACAAATTTACTTATTTACCAACGTAAACATAAAGTAACTAATAGTTAATGAGTACATACACTAACAATTATCCTTTGAGTTGAAGAGTCGTAAAGTCTCAAAGTATCAGCTTCATACAATTTGTTAGTAGAACATGGGAATATGATAATATTATGAGTATATGAACTAATTGGATAGTTTTCTGATAGAACAATTTTAATAAAAATAATGAATAGTATTTATGAAAAATGAATTTGATTTAAATACAATTTATCTAGATAAGTAAATGTGTCATCTAAGATAACCAATCGATAAATGGTACAATAGTTATCTAGATAAGATAATAGATGAGTATTTTTTTTTATCTAGATAAGTTTGAACACTGTATACTGATAATTTCGTATATTAGTATAATTTTTCATAATATTAAATTAAATAGTTAGTAAATATTTAAAATTAAAAGACGAATGCTAATTATTATTTTTTCAATATTATTATACGTACAGGTCTATGAAATTTCTAGGTAATTTAAAAGTTTATGCGCTTAATATAATTGTCTCCTTTAGAATTAGAATTTATAATTTATATCTCAAACAAAATAATATTAGCAGCATATACGACATTTAACATTATGTTACACATAGGTATAGTTTTTTTTATACATGAGTTTGATCACTTTTTTTTAAGTAATGCTTGTGATGAAGATTGGGAGAACTTAATAAAAATTAATAATACTAAATTAAGCTGCAATTAAATAAACTTACTGAAAAAAAAAAAGAAATGAAAAATTAAACATGACAAATTTATAAAAACAAAATGTTCACTTCAGCAAGATTAATGTCAGCTTTTAAAACTATAATGGTCGATAAATTGATTTTAGTTATGTTTAGAAATACATTTTATAAAATAATTATAATGTTAAATGAAATTATAATTTTATTATTATCTATAACAAATGGATATATTAAAATAAAAATTACCAATTTATTGATCCAAATATTTCTATAATAATTTCTTTCGGAGACATTAAATTTAAAACAACACATTGTTATAAAGTATTATATTTAATATAATAGTAAATCAATAACTAATAATTATAAATAATACCTTTATTTGTAAATAAAATGCATATTTTACAATGCTTTTTATTGCATATAAATCTTAGCATAACTATAATGATATTACAAATATTTTTAAGTATTACCGTTTAGTTTAGTTTTATATACTATCATTATATGCCGCATTGAATTATATCATTTTATTGCATATTTATAATATTATTATACGTCATATACTTTTAAATGTGTATTGTTATACAATAACATAGATTTACACTCTGTTCTTACTGGGATTTTATGTCGTTGCAGAACTATGTGTACAAAAGTACCAACGAAATTATTCAGACGATAAATGATGGTGTTGGGTTATTCTCGCAGGCTCAGCTATACGGTTTGTTGTTGAAAAAAGAAGGCATTGAAAAAGAAGTAAACGGATACACAAGTAAGATTATGATATGATATACTCTTAAACAGGGCTACTGTAATCGAAACGGTGTTTAGGGTTAAGGGTATCGGTTACAACAACTGAAATTATATGTCGGGTAGTGTTTTAAATTAATTCCTTTTATATCGATTTCATATGTTTATCTTTGTTGTCTTCTCATACTTATTTTGAACTTACTTTGAACTGCGCATACAAGGGTATCATACCCATCGTTTTTAGATACCAAAAAACGTTCTCACTTAGATTCAAAATCAAATCGCTTCGTAATTAATTTAGGAAAAATACCTAGCAATATTAAAGAGAACGACATTTTCGAGAGCTCTACAGATTGTTTTGAAATGTTTCATATTATATTTAAGAAGTATAAGGCCAATCACTCCCTCCCTTGTTAACTTGGTCAGAATCTATTTTTAATGACTTTCAATATATTGTTTAGAAGTAATAATTATATTTCAAAATGTTCAAGCAATCATTATTTTTTTCAAAAAAGTTAAAGGCAAAATTAAATTACTCGGGGCCATCAAAATGTTGTTTTCTTTTTTTTTTTTACAATAGCTGCTTTTGTTATTAAATCATTTTTGCCGTCTTAAAAAGAAACATAAGCACAATGCATATTATATACTCTTAGCTCTTATATTCAGTAAAGACGTCATGTAATATGGTTAATATTTAATTGTCTTCCGTTGAATAATAAAATAAAAAAATATCTTATCATATAATAATAAGTTAAAAGTAATAATTTGTACTCAAATATATTAAAATTTGCGTTGTGTAAAATTGTGAAATTGAACATTATTATTACTTATTAGTATTCTAAATAAAATAAATAAAACAAATATGTCATGTGTAACGCATGCATAATGCACATAAAATATATTATAATTATAATTTTTAACATAAATGCCTAATAGGTAGTAAAAACTCTCAAAATAACTATACATTATAATGTATTTATTGTTTTATAATTACAAATTTTAAAATTGTATTTTAAGTTTATTATCATTTCATAAAATGTGCTTTAAAAAATGGTAAAATTAGAAATATACTCTTAAAATAGTAAAATTATTAAACATATAAAAATACGTTCTTTAGTAAAAACTAACTATCTAACTAACTTTTTGTAGTGCCGTAAAATTGATATACGAGTACAACTTAGCAATAAATCTATAGCCTCCAAAAAACATGCATTTGCAATAACTTCTAAGCTCTGATTACGACTCTTACTAATTCATTTATATAACATATTATACTTTAATAATCATCATTATTATTAGTTTATAATAAGTGTTCGTTAGTATTTTTTGTTACCTACGTATAATATTATTATAGTTGTATCAAAGTCGTTCCTTTTCCGCCTATTTCCATGCAGTTCTGACGACATATTTCTGTTTCAGTTGGACACCACTTGACGAATTTGTATCACAGCGCTGGTTGTTTGCATTACTGGATCGCCGTACGATATTGCAGCAGCCTGTTGCGTCACGCGGTCGACAGCATCAGTCCATTTATAACGACTGTTTTGGTCAACGGAAAACAAGTAGAGATCATAATTAAAAATATTTATAATACGGTAAAACTTCTATATAATGGTCACCGAAGGGACCGGAAATAATGACCGTCCTAAAGATGTGACCGTTTACGAAAGTGTAATATTTCCAGATGACCTTTAAATGACATACAGAGTGTATAAAAAGAAATAAAAACTTACACAATAATATGCATATACAGTGGAACCTTCTAAGTCTAATTTTGATAAGTCAAAATAAATGCCATTCCCGTGCGAACATTTTAGTAAATCATCGACTTTAGTAAGTCGAAAACATCAATAAGTGGAAACAATTTTAATTTCCTTGAATTTCGACTTGTTGAGGTTTCAAAGTACTAAAAAATGTATTCATGATATGTACAACACTAAACAGTTATTTACCGTATGTAAAATTTAAAATTAAATAGGTGTTGCATATTAGAACTGTTTTTAATAAACTAAAATCATCTACGTTACCTTTTTGAAGAGTAAAAAAAGCTAACTAACTAGAGTTATCATAAAAGTTCGACAGATAACTATAAACTGCCATAAATAATTTGGACAAACCACGTACGTTAAATGTCTTATACATATTTTCTATTATTTTTATTTTTGCTTAAGGGGGAGTTGCAAACATGTATTATACATATTTATTATTATTTATTAGTGTAGATTGTATATTGTTTTTGCTAAATAAAAATTATTATTATTATTATTTTCTAATATTTTGTCCGTTATTTAGAGTGCCCACTATATAGAAGCATTAATGCTTTTTTCCCCATAACACTTAACGGGACCAAAAATAATGACCGTTAACGGAAGTTTTACTGTATATTATAAATGTATGTATATATCAATGCTGGTGAAGTTAACGGTTTTTTCTTTCAACTAGTTAAGTTAATGTAAGATCAGCAAGTTAAATTAAGTTAAAAGTTAATTTATACATTTTTTTATAACTTTATCAAATTAAAATTTAATGAATAAAAAAATTGATTAAGTTAAAATTAACTTAATTAAAATTTTAATAACTTTTGAATCGGTAAGAAAAAAAGTTTACCTACAAAATATTAATGAATTTGAAAATTATTTATGCTCGTAGTTTTGTGCATATGTAAGGGACATATGGGTACTTACAAAGGATTTTAAGGTGGCCAGTTAACTATTCGGCCAACTCCCTCAACAAAGACCTTCCTGCGATTGCAGCGTGGTATATTTGTATTGGTTTATCTTGATTTTATCGGGCACATTTTTTTATATTTTCTTTTATTTTTCTTGCTCCTACACTTATTGGATCAGCTCCGTGAGAATGGTGATTTTCAGAAAAAATACAATTTTTGTCAATATTGTGTTCATTGTTTTCACAAAAAGTCCGAATTTTTGCACCACATTGTTTTTCACAAGTCCAATAAAAAATATGTTTATCGTCTATTTTTCTTATGTAGTCTTTATTTTTTATGTATAAATAATTATTAATACTTAAAACTACACCACCATGAATACTATTTAAAATTTCTATGTTCATTTTTAAAAGCACGCTATTTTCAGCAACAAAAATCAATTGCGTATGTCCGATGTCGTACTATACTGACTATGTTCCTGTCAACTATAACGTATTCTAGATAAAATTTTAACATGTTAGTATAATCGCATAACGCATATTGTTATACTTATCGATTACTTATCGATTACTCACGCAATACGAAAAACCTGTTTTCTGTGTTAGATATATCGGATCATGTTCTAGAACCAATTAGTTTCGCAGTTTTTTTTTTTAAATTCTAACAAATAATCTTTCAAACAAATGACTTGTCGAACACATGGCTTTTCTAAGATAAGATTTTTCGATGACATGAACTTTCGAACACACATTTTCGAACACATGACTTTCGAACACACGACCGTCGAACAGGCAACCGGCATCCTTTAAAAACTAAGGAAATGCAAAAAAAAATTTACTTTAAAATAATCAGCATCACCCAGAACACATTTTATATTTACGGACCAACGTTTCAAAACTCTAGAAAAAAAAAATGCCTTTGCATCAAAATCTCAGCCCTAGTAATAACTATACATTTTATCAGGAATTTCTCAATATTTCTTGTATAGTCTTAGTTATATCTTTAATAACTAATATTAATTCTTAAACCAACAAAATGATAAATTAATGGTTAATATAGAATTTAAAATTTAATTTAATTTTAATAAATCTGTATAAAATTACTTGAAGTTAACACGTTAAATATGTTAAAAACGTAACCTATTAAGTTAAAGATGAGTTTCCAAAAAAAAGTCACGAGTTACTTAGTTAATATTAACTTAACATTATAACTTAATTGTAATTTTTAACTCGTTAATGCCCGGCCTCGATAAATATTACATGATATATATATATATAATATGTAAATATTTTATTTTTTAAAATAACAAATGCAAAAGGTAAATGTTAATGTTTTATTTTGAAAAAATATATTTCCATTGTGTGTAATAGCTCACCGTCGGGGTCGTGGATCAAAAAGAAACGGTATTTGACAAGCCAATGACGCCGGCGGCCATCCACTCGATAATGTACTCTACTATACAGCCATTTAACGTCATCCAAGCCGTTTTACAACAGGAAATAATTTTGTATTGCGGTCGACTGATAGCCACCAATCCGGACATGTTCAAAGGAATTTTGAAAATAAGAGTTGGGTAAGTCACATTTTTGATTTCATTTATAAATAGTGAAAAAATCAAAGGAGACAAGTGGCCTCCTCGCAGAACACCCAATAAGGGGATTTTGATAATATCGGATTTATGTCCAAAAACTTTAACTCATTGAACTCTGCCTGTTAAGTACCACTTGAGCCAGGTTAAAATAGGCTGAAAAAATCCCGTAACTTGTGACCAATATATTCCATCGGATAGGCGATCTTACGATTACTGATTTCGGTAATTCTGGAAGTCACAGTTTTGCGCCACTTCAACGACGTCATCAATCAATTTTTGTTCTACTACTTCAATGTATTTTAACGTCTTTAATTTCACTGAAAGAGTGATATTTTCTTCGAGAGTGCTTACTCTTAAAGAGGTCCCAGTATATTATTTTACTTATCAGAAAGATTTCTGTTCTTTCATGATAATATGTTTGAGCTTAAAATATAAGTAACTTGCAGTATTTACTTAATAGTTATGTATAGTAGAAACCGTTTATAAAGACATTCAAGGACCAGTAAAAATTGATCATAATAACCGATAGTCATTAAAGTAGACATAGCTTATAAGACTTGCAGATATAAGGTTCAATTGCTTATTAGACTCAAAATTGCCTGGAACAGTCCTGGACGTATACAAATTCATTAAAAAAAAAATCAGTTATAAGACTCAAATTTTGAAAGAAAAATCGTAGAAAATAAACTTTTGTGTTGGTTATTACATATTACTGATTTCTAATCATGTTATATATTATGTATGCATATATTTATGTATGCATATGTATATATGTATGCATTTAATTAATAATATATATGTATGTACTATATATTTATAAGTATTGAATAAAATATCTTATAATATTTAATATGTAATTGGAAAAGTAAGTAGCAAAATAAAATTAATAATTAATAGAGATAGGATGTCGATGACTTCTGATTTTTTTTCCTTTGACTCTTTAAAATGCTATCTTAGCTATAAATTCGTTTCATGTTCCTCTAGTTCAAAATATACTAATTTTATTTTGCATTTTTTTGTTTTTAACATCATTCTTTTATAGTTTTACATTATTTTTTTCATATTATAGGACATTTTTTATAACTTTTGTACAATGTGGGTCATTTTAAAGAAAATTTAAATATTCAAAAAAATAATTGTATTATTATTATTATTGGGGGTTTCTATTGTGATTAAATTTATTGCGTACCGATACAGGTTTACCATTTGCGTGTTCTATTTAAAATTAAAATATTCTACTATTGTTTATTATTTTACAATTCATATTTTAAATTACTCTGACACCTATTATCACAGCCAAATCTCCAATAATATTTATTATTTTTAAATTACATTTTTTTATTTATTAAAGTAGATTTTTTGGTAATTTTTTAAGTTTATTTTTTGAATTTTTTAGGACATTTTGTTCATTTGACTCAATGTGAGTCTTATAAGCAGCGTCTACTGTATAACCAAAATTATTAAAAAAAACCTATATGTGTACAATTTCAAAGTTTTTTAACCGATAATTTTTTGTTTTGAAACTTTTGTTTTATTTTTTTTCTTCTTTTCCATATTATGTAAGCAATTTTAGAGTGACCAATGCTTAATCCATTAGCTATGTTAGAATTCCCCCTCCCCCACTCTTTTTATAAACGAAAAATAACATTTGGTTGTTCTTCGATTGTGAATTGCTTTCGTTTGGTCAGTCTGCTTCAATTCAACATGCTGGTTACGATCTATTACACGAATTTCACCGACAGTAAAATTATCAAACAGTGATAAAATTATTATATCTGTTGTTGTATTGCTTTTGATAAATGTAACACAATCGTGATAGATGAAATATTTTTTATAATAATCAAAAATAACCATCGTAACAACCATATTCTATATAGACGTCATAATAATCAATGCAAAGTAATACACACGGTATAGGGGTTTTGCCGGGACCTACGATTTAGGATCATTGAATCAGGTTTGTCACTACAACCGATGTCATTATAAACGGTTTCAACTGAAAATAAATATTAAACGCACCACATTTTTTTTTGAATGTTTCAAGTGTATGATTATAGGTGGATAGTAGTGAACCATCAGTTTTCAACTCAACTTTTTATCAGCCATATTGCAGTTCTTCGTTTTGGTGAACATAATTTACGAAAGTTTACTAGAAAATTATTACCTTTTAGAGTTATTCATAATCAATATATACTCGAAAAAGTGTACTGTTATATGTCGTATTATTATGTTGTTAATTATAAATAGAAGTAGGATTTTTATGATTTTACATATTTTTTTATAAATATTTTTATTTTGTAATAATATGTTTAAATCGACGTATTAAAATGACACCAGAACATATGGAGTAAATTAAAGTAATTAATTGTTATTATAAATAAAATAAAATAAATTTAAACTGTTATTTTAAACTAAATTAATTAAACATATCTAAACAGAATAATTTTAATAATTTATTTTTTTAACGGAATATGAAAATATTTTACATTTTTGAGAACATAAAACATCATATATCTGATATTTTAAAAAACATAAAAACATCATATTTTAAAGATTTCAAGAGAATATAAATCCTATCTCTAATTATAAATATCATGCTTCTGTTTGAAGATGGGTGATGGAAGCTATGACGTTGCAGTTAAATTCTGGCAAGGAAAAACAATTATTGGTTGAAAACTTGAGTCCGTACGCCATAAGGAAATTGTTGCAAAAAATATTTACGGTCAAGGAGTGGGGGAAAAGAGAGCAGTAAGTACACATACAAAATATTACGTTAA
Organism: Pentalonia nigronervosa; assembly: GCA_014851325.1. Taxonomy (NCBI): domain Eukaryota; kingdom Metazoa; phylum Arthropoda; class Insecta; order Hemiptera; family Aphididae; genus Pentalonia; species Pentalonia nigronervosa. The sequence goes on from JACXSJ010001473.1 coordinate 40,509, forward strand.
CAGCTACAAAAGTCACGTGCGTTTTTTTTATCATTTACGGTTTTAAAGTTGTTGATTTTGAAAACGTTTTGGTGGAAACGTATTAAAAAGAATGATACTATCAAGAGCCATTATAAAATACGTGATATTTACATAACAACAGAATTAAGTATTCGTATTTTTATTGTATAATGTTTGTATTCTTACACATAAAGAAAACTTCTAGCACGCATCTTCCCATTGTCTTTGTATAGGTATTGTTTATCTACGTTTTGTTATAAAATCAAGCTATTATAAAGTTTAGTAATTTTTTATTTATTTTAAATCGCATCACACGAGTTTCACTTAGTTTAACGAATAAATTTAATGTTTGAGTATCTGATTATAACTACGCGGAAAAAATATTAAATTTAATAAACGTTATTAGTTACTACGACTTTTTATTTTTTTTCATTGGTTTTGCGATTGTTCTAATTATTTAATACATTTTTTACTCTGCATACTAATCAGCTTACAGCGTAGAGTTAAGAATGTGTACTTCAGAGTAATATTATTATGTAGACACTTTACAATCCGTTGTTTGATTTAATTATATCACAACAAATTTGTGATCGAACAAAAAGATTTACGCATCCCCAGAAACAAGAAATAATAATATATAAGATATAATATAAAGACTTACCTATGCAAATTATTATATACATTTATACACTTTCTATTGTCTTTTCTTTACACATTTTACGTATTAATCAATTATAACGGAGATATGCCATATATATATATATATATATATATGTAAACAGCTTTATTAAAATGACATAAAGTGGACTGCTCACCATGTAAGTTGCCGATCGAACACAGTTTACTACTCAGTACAATGTGTATATAGCTATTTTTAAGAGAATACATATTAATCGTAATAAATAAAATTAAGGAATACAAATAATTATAAAATAGAATAAAACATAGTTTGTAACTGTTTTACGTAGTTTAAATATTAAAGCTACACATTGTAGGCTTATTAGTAATATATACAGAGACAAATTATGAATATAGATGGTACTGGATTATTTTCAATGTGTCTTTAAGTACCGTTAGACACATTTCCACCAATTTTTGTTTGGAAAGATTGCGACTCTTAAAGAAATTCAGGAGGAACGGCGTTGCTGTTCCTTTAGAATCAAACCATAATCCCTTTACCTCCCAATTGTCAATCTAGTATCATTTCCTCAGATCAGGTATACATGGAACGTAAATCGCTTGTTTTTCTAAATTGACGTCTTCGTCTTGGGTTAAAACATTTGGTTTCCGCCGAATTGTTGGGTCGTAATTAGAGTTCTGAATTTGAAATATTTCACTGGAATTTTTTCAATTAAAATATTTCAAAATTGAAAATTTTACGCTTTTTGAAATATTTTTTTGAAATTATAAAATTTTTTTTTTTCATTTAAACATATTCGGTTGCAGATGATTAAAAATGATTATTAAATACACATAGAAAACATCGATAATGAATGACTTATCGATCAAGGTTTACGAATCGCTATGTCAATAGTTAAGAATTTAAAGTTTAAATGTGCTATTACATTATTGGTTATCGCTTATTAATTATTTTATTTAGGTGTTTGGGTCTTTGTTGACTACTATATGTTAATTATTTATTATTATTTTATACAATAAACCAACTTTTAAAAATTATCTGTTGTATGTTTATATATTTTTTATTTTTATTTTTCATATTGATGAAATGTTTTATGAAAATGTTATGAAAATTGCAACCCTAATAATTATGTATAATTTATATGAGTTTTGGATGTACATCCAACGTACTTTGCATTTATATTGAACTTTTTTGTAATGAATTAAAATGATGTATTAAAATAGATCAACTCTATTATCTTCTACCATAAAATATTCTTTAACTTCAACTTTAAACTACATGCATACTCGATTGCTCAACTAAATTGAATGCCTGTTGTCACACACTAAAAATATTCAAAGTTCAATGTACCTATCTAGACAGCTTATCAATTTGATTTCACTTCGAATCTAAAAATAGTTTTTATATTATTTTATATTTATATTATTGTCAGTCGACTGTCCTGTCTACTGTCGGTTGATTGTCCTGTGTCGGTATTTTTGTTATCGGCTGATTGTCCGTGTTCCGTTGTACCTACTACCTTTTAACACTGAAATTATAATTAAATTATAATTTTTTTCATTATTTTAAATTATTATTTGATTTTTGAACACGTAATTCTAACATTGCTCTAAATTTTTCTTCTTCTGTTCCTCTTCGTTGATTAGACCGTTAAATCCAAGTTGAATAACAACAGATGGTGCTCTGAATATGTGAGAAGAATATATTGGTTTTATTAATAAAGTAAATAAACTTTTAAAATTAAATTCATATTATTATTCATCAGCAGACTCTTTGTGTTATTATTATTATTATTATTATTGTATTTTTAGAATATTTAAAAAAATCATAAACTAGTAAAAATCGTATTTTATAATTTACATTTTTTTTGAATATTTTGTTTTATTTTTAAAATTTCTATCGGGCCACTTGAAATACCTTCGCGGATTGGGTATTACTGGTCTATAATATATGTGTTACAAAAATAGCGTATACGTTTTGAAAATATATACAACACGTATAGAAAACACCGGTTTAATTATTAAAATTTGGCGAATATTTTAAGTCCCTACATATTTTCCGATCACAACTAAACGACAAAATTAATTTCATATCGATCGTCGATCGGCAGGATCAACATGCTGCAAAAGCGAAAACTCGAGGGCTGCTTGTGCCGGGTGCCCAACCGGTTCTACAATCAAGTGTGGGACATATTGAGGCGTACTCCCAAAGGCATTCGGTTCTGGAACCAAGTAATGCCGCAGCAGCCCACCATCAACAACATGACGCACTCTGAGCTTCAGTTTGCGTTGTATGTGGAAAGCATGTTGAACCAACTAGAAAAGCCCGAGTACAGACAGCTCATTGTCGAGGTAATACTAATAAAATATTATAATCGTAATAATAATAATCCATATCACATAATAAAATATTATCTATTTATAGTAAAATATTGTCATAAATCCGAACCACGGACTAAAATATTATTATAACAGACTGGTATCGATCAGGCTTGGGGTGTTAGACAGAAAAAATATCAAATATTTTGTCCCTTTCTCCGCACATGTATTAATATAATCTAGAGTCGAAATTTCGGGGGGGGGGAGTCTTCTCATAAAATGATGGAGCTTCTTTAGAGGTGTAGTGCACCCCCAAGAAATAACGCTAGTCGTGGCACTATGTGAGACGTCGGTGGAAGAGCTCGTGAAGGGTAGTTCAACGGTTTATCCCGTTCGCGAGTGTAAGGTATACGGTAAATCAAACTGCGTTTCTTCACCAAGTAGCGTGCTGATGACAGGTTTTGCCCGCTTTTCAAACAGTGATTAGTGGTAGTCGCTTTTTTTTGAGATTCAAGGCGGTCTAACTTTTAGGCTTTCAGCGGAGATTCGACTTTGTGTTTTCTTGTATCATAGTTATGACGGGCAGCGAATGGGATGGAAAAGTGGAGAGAAGGATAATATACGAAAGATGCATGCGACGAGAAGAATTTGCGGTTTCCTCTGTAATTTGTATTAACGCGAAAACGCAGAGTTGATTGGAAAATCTCGTTGAAAATAATATTATTCAGTCAAAATCAACAGAGGTACATACTCTGTTCAGCGAGAGAACACGCAGCGAACCGTTGAAAATTGGTTCTTATGAGTATCTCTACGCGATACTCTGCCTTGGAAGAACTGGTTTTAATTGCAGGATGATTTCTAAAATTGGCGTATTCTCTTGCTGAACTAAGCATGGTTAAAAAGTTAGAAATAGAAAGAAGAATATCTAATAATTGTTACCAATAATCTACATTCCTAAATTATATGATGAATAATCTGCTTACTATCGTTACTGACTATCCATAATTAGGCCAGTTTCCTTTCTATCTGAAAAAATATCTTATACAGAGTGATTCAACATTTATTTTACTGTTAATTTATTGATTCGAAATAGGGAAAAATGTATAGTACGAAAGTTTTATTTTATATTTTATAATTTTTCACGATAATTTAAGGTGGTTTTGGGAGGTTAACTTTAGAAATTAATAAAACTTTAAATATCTTTCAAGCGTAGAGTTTTGCATTAATTAATGATGTTCAAGCACTAAAATGTATTAAAAATATGTCTTCATATTATATTTGCAAAAAAAGTATAGGTTGCCATTTGAGTTTCTAAAGTTGACCCCCTAAAATCCCCTCAATATAAATATTGTACATTGTATAAATATATAAAATGTAGAAATCGTTTTAAATGTTTCTAAATCAAAAAACTATCGTATTATATATTTTTCTGTATTTTGAATATTTTTGTGATAAAATGGCTGTAAAATAAATTTTGAATCAACCTTATATTTTTTTGTTTTCAACTTAAATTAAAACTATATAATAATATAATTATATATTATAATAAAAATGTTAGTTTTAGAGATACTTTAACGTTTAAAATATCAAAACAAAATAAATTAATATTAAATAATTAATATACGTATATTATGTCCTTTTAAAGTATACATAGAGTTATTAAAAAATATATACTATAAACTAAAAAAAATTATATATTTCGATTAAGCTGATAGAAAAATTAAATAATTGAATGTTGCTGTTCACATATTATTTTTTAATGATTTTTAGATTTCCAAATAATTAGTTCGGAAAAAAGTTTTTAGCGGAATTATACGAAATGCTCGTTTTATAACATGCATTTCATGTAATTTTGAATCTCATTAATCATTTTACATTTTTTGATAGTTTTTAACTTAAGATCATTTTTAAATTTTTTTTGAAAGAATTTTAGGTTTTTTAAAACATTTATACTAAATTCCGGTTTTTTTAAATTTAATTTTAAGATTTTTGCTCAAAAAGTTAATTTTTTAACATATACCAATAAAGAATTTACTTAGGTAATCGAAACTTTTTGAATGGATCTGGATGACGTACAAATCGAGATAACGAGTAACGATGGAAAATTAAACGAAAATAATTCTTTTTTTTGGATTAAAAGTCGACATAAAAGATTTGAAACCATGTAGTACTGCAAACATTTTTATTAAATTAAATTTAAAAACATTTTTAGTTTAATATTTGTTTGAAATAAAATAAAAAAATGTGAGTATTTTATAGGTGCATTACTTTAAATTTTTAGGGCATAAAAAGAATTTTTTTAAGACATTTTTTGATATTTTTCATGGCATTTTATTTTCAGCTCTAGTTATAATCTACCTATATTATATTATGGTAGCGAACATTTTATGAAAAGTGTGTATAAAGTATTATAAATAGAAATTGAAAAAAAAAATACTCAGTTACCTAGTTGATTATCTATATGAACTATTATTGTTATTTATAACGTTGATGAATGTTTTTCATTCCACTGTCAGGTGTATAATTTTAATTATTTAGGTTATATTACTCTCTTTTAAACTGAATCAAAAAATAATGAAAAAATAATAACCATTAGAACCTTGGATTTTAATCTCGTAACAATATTTGAGCAATCTTTTTTTTCTAGGTTTTTGTGGAAGTAGGTTTTAGAACAACTGGTTCGTGTTCTTTAAAAAAAAATCACTGAAATTTATACTCGATATTAAATAAATCATATAAATCAAACTTGCTTCTTAACACATTTTAATTTAAGTATCAAAAATTGATTAACATAACTTGAATCATAGAGAATCATAAATATTTTTACTCAGGAACATAATTTAAATTCGATTATTCTACAAATGCCGAATTTTAGATTTAAATCATAAAAAAAAAACCCTGGTACCAACTGCATTGAATATTTTATAGATATTTAATTTTTGTGTCTAAATAAAGTATCTATACCATCTTTAAATAGCTCTAATTATTACTTGCTTTTTTCGTAGAATTTTATTCAGACAGGGAAAAAAGTTAGTATTTTTTTGTTATTTTTCCCACTGTGGCTATGTTATTATAATATCGACTTTATCTCAATATTAGATATCGGAAAAAAATGAGAAAATTAAATGGGTCAACTATTTTTCACCAGTTTGTTGGCTAGCGTCTCTCGTGCAGTATTAAAGAAATACATTTGGGTCGGTGCCCAATCTTTCGATTTATTTATGTTTTCAATGTTTTAAACAGCATAAGTAGAAAAAAAGGAAACCGCCTATTTAAACCAAAATATCGGAAATGTGTAAAGAAGTTACTTATGGTATGATAATAATATATTATATTTGATCAAAAAAGCGAGATCGCGAAAAACAGTATTGGCTCTATATAATACAATAATCCAGGAGTGTTACTAGAGTCAAAATTCTGGGGTAGCAAAAAAAAAAAAAAAAATAATTTACAAAAAATTGTATCATGAAATCAATAAATAATGAACACTATCACATTACCACAGAATATATTATTTTGTATTCCTCCTGCTTTTAGAATATAGTAATAAAATTGATTTTCTTATTAACCAGGTTAATTACAAAATTTAAACGAATGAAAACAAAAACGAAACCACTTTTAATTATTTTATACAACAAAAACGAAATATTTAACTAGAAATATTTGTCGTTCTTGAACGGAAGTATATAAGTTTTTGATTACAAATAATAATTAATATTACAAACTTATTAATTTAAATTGTATTATAATTAAATCGACTTCACCCATTTTAAAACTAAAAATAATAATTTTTAATTTTAAATAATAAGATCATACACTAATAAATAAATTTCATAACAGATATGCCTACGATATTAAAAAAAAATATATTGACATTCATGTCTCAAACTACCCACTCTTATGGTATATGGAAATTTAAAATACTAGCAAGTAAATATTATAATATGTTACTTATATATTATAAATTATTATAAAAAAAAATTATATTCTAAAAATAACGAAATAAACCGGTATTCAATGACCATAAAATATAGGATCAATAAAAATTAGTAGAACAACTAAAACCATTAACCACAAAAAACCATTAGGGATTGTAGTCCTGATTTTAACAGTTAAAAACTTCAGTAATAAATATCGAAAATAATTTAGTAAAGTAATGACCCTTTTTGTGAAGCCTATGCAATAATCTATCAGAGATCTTACAGAACCTTCCTAATACCTATAAGTTAGTGCTCTGCATGGCCCGGTCTGTCCAGTTTTAACATTGAAAAATAGTCGTCTCGTCGGTGTAGTCCCGTTCAATAATATTTTATAGGTTATTCGGTCTAATCCGGGTTCAAATTTATTATTTTTGATTTGGTTTGGTCCGCTTTTAGCAAAAAAATATTATCAGCTCGGTTCGGTCCGGACGGATCTGCTCCAAGTCACGATTCTTATGATCTATTACAATGATTGTTTTTGGCATAATGCAATTGTACAAAAAACACCAACTACAGGCAATTGTATTATAAATATTTATATTTATATAGTTTTATTATATTGAATTATCAATTATTGACTATAATAATGGTCCTATCGAGCTCCGGTCAAGACTACTATAACCGAAGCCATACAGTCCAGTTCAATTTTTTTTCAGATCGAACTGGCAGTCCGGTCCTGGTTTACTTTATTTAATTTAATTAAATTACCAGTCTAAAGAAAATGTAGCCAGCGGTTCGGCTTAAGTTCGGTCCTTTGTTAAATTTTTAAGTCTGGTCTTTAAAATAACAGACCGAGCAGAACACTACTGTAGGTTTTTAGTTTTCGGTGTTCTGTTCATATCTTCAATTCAAAATCACCAAGTACTACGTTTACATTATAATATTATGTGTTTTAGCTGCTGTGCATAGTTTCCACGATACTCATTCGGAATCCGGAACTCACGCTGAAGGAGTTAAACCTTGACAGTTTGGTCGCCGACGCTAATAAAATGTTTTGCAAGGTGAGGATGGTTTTTGAAAGAAAAAAGACTACTGTTAATAACAAATCGCATTAGTTAGCGCAAAGTCGGGTCACAAGGATCACGAAGGTTAAGTGAAAGTTTATTTTCCACAATGCATTATTTCAAATCAAAACTGATCTTGAACAAATCAAAATTGTTCATTAAAGCTAATAATGCTGTTTGTGTTTCATTCAAACATTTAAGACTAACAAAATACACAACTAATATAAAATTAATTTCACTGAACTTGCTTAAGATCCTCCCTCCCTCCATCATCTTGGAAATTTTTTTTTATAGATAAATTATGAACATAATATAGTAAACAAATATATTATATAACATAATATACCAATTACTAGCACGTGAAATTTTTTTTAAAACTTTGAATTTAGAAATTGTTTAAAGGAAATGCATTGAATCATATACGTGAAAGTGGGGGAGGGGGCTTAATCTTCTACGCCCTCTGTTGAGGTTTCAATATTTTTCAACGGTATCTATCTTCCATATATAAATATACAGAATGTCTCACGAAGATTTGACATATGGAATAACTTTTATTATATTCAATATTCAAAATTCTATTTTTTTTTTTTTGTTTAATTTACAGATACTTGTGTTACACGCACAATATAAAAAAAAATGTTTTTATTTTTAATATTGAAAATAAAATGTGTTTTTAAAAAATATAAATAAGCCAATTTGTAAATATGATTTTTAGAAACATTTTGATGGTGAAAACATCTCTTAAAGTTTAATCGTTTATTTTCTACATTTTTTTTCACGTTTTCAGAATTTTTTAGAGAAATAAATCGATAATAGTCATTGTAACTAGTTATCAGTAATAATTGATGATAGTGGTTTTTCTTATTACGATAAAGGAGAAAATAATTCAAATTTCCAAAAATTTTAAAAAATTGTAAAAAATAAACGATTGCACTTTAAGGGATATTTTCACCATCACAGTTTTTTTGAAAATCATATTTAAAAATTGGCTATTTTATATTTTTCAAAAAAAATTTTTATCAAATTTCAATTTTTTTATTTTCACTATTAAAAAATAAAAGAAATGTATATTATATATGTAGCACAAGTATCTATAAATTAAAAAAAAAATTGAATATTGAATACAATAAAAGTTTTCCAAATGTCAGTTCGTGAGACCTCCTGTATATATAAAAGTGAAATTGGAATTTTTGTTACGGAGTGACTTCAAAATTACTTACTCAATCGTCATGCAGTTTTTTTTTTTTAATTAAAGAGAAAATTACAGAGCAGGTTTTAGGCATAAATTTAGTTCGATAAAGTTAATAAATAATTAGTTATTATTAATTAAAATAAACGTGTAAATTGGATAAAAGGGTCCAAACGATAAAATGTATGCCGTTAATATAACAAGCAATAAACATACTTATTTTACAGACGTTATCTATCCGATGAGATTTTAACAGAGCAGTTCAGTATTCTATGTCATTAGGTTATTTTTTTCGTTTGTATCGATTAGTTTTAGTTGTTAATTCTGAAGAATTTTTATTTTATTGATTGCATAATGCCCATAAAGAGGAAATCAAACCTTGGTCGCTCTACAAAGGTTGCCAAGAGGATGTGCTTATCTAGAAACAATCATTCACAAACGCACGATCAAAATATAGTTGAAGATGAAATTAATAATATGCTGGCCTTCAATTTTAATAAATCGATTGATTATAGAAATATAAGAATTATAGGAAATATGAATTTAAAGTGATACTTCTGTCATGCAGGTTTAAAATATCACCAGGCCTCTGACGTTCAAGAGGAAAAGTTTTATTGGTATATATTGCTGGCCATTAAACAGTCTTTTGAATCATTCTTATCGAGATTTCAAACATTTTCTTGATATGATTCGTGTTTACAATTCTGCCTTTCAAACGATGTTATTCGGTGCCAATAAAATTAGATATGAAACAACTGACCAAACAACTACCAAAAATATTGGGCACACTGACCTGTTTATCACAACGACTTCCAATCCACAATGGCCAAAAATTAAATTAATTTTATTCATAAATCAACAATTAACAAATCGACAAGATATTATTTCACGCATTTTTAATTTAAAAGTAAAAAAAAAAACTGATTGACTTAATTACCAAAGATAAAATATTTTTTGAAACAAGATGCAAAAAACCTATATGGGTATGCGCCTCATCAAGAAACAAACAATATTGTTTACAAAGAAGTATTATAATTTTAATAGAAATGTGTACAGAGATATTATATAAATTAAAGAGATATAATAAGAGATTAAAATAGTAGTTTTTTTAACCTCATTTTTTTTTTTATAAAATAGTCAAATACCTTCCGGTAAAGCCTACTACCGCATAGTTTACTAGTGAATATTCAACGTCTAATTTCAAACGTTCATAAAAAATTAGTTTTACTTTCCAATAAATTTTTTTTGTTTTATGAAAGGTAGAAAAACTTATGTGGATTCTTGTAATTCATTTTCAAATTTTAGGTTTAAACAAAACGTTTATGAATTTCTAAATCGAAAAAAAATGCAAATGTCTAACTTTAGACGCTTATATAAAATACTACTAAAGATTTCATTCGACATTAATTAAAAAAAAAAAACACACTCTAAGGGTGGCGCGGGGATCTATTCCTCAAATCCCTCTCCCCTGTAAATACGCCGCTGACACGCCCCACCAACCATGACAACAATTTTTTGGCTACGGCACTGACCTAACCTAGGCTAACCTATATACCGTGCTTACTCGTATATTATTACATTATCTAGGACAATCAAATGACGCGCAGCGACAATCTGGACGCATTCATCTCGTCCAAGTACTCGATCACCGCCGGGTATTTCGCCAGGGCCGTGGTGAACAACATATTGACCGGCGGCCAGATGGAAACGTCTGCCGTCGACATTGACGAAGACGACGACGGGAACGATGACAAATGTACAGTGTCGTGAGATGCGACCGCCCACCCCTCAACGACGTCGTGGTTTGTGCCGGTCGTGCGTATTGCCGAATCATCGGTAACCGCATCGGTAACCACCGGTGACCACCGCCGCGGCAGTCATCGAATGACGAGACAGAGACGAAACTCCCGTTCGTCTCGCACAAAATATTGGCACGGCGCGAAATGACACGAGAATGTCGCGTATTGTATATTATTTTATTATTATTGTAATTATTGTTATATCATCATCATCATCATTGTTAAAATATATAGTTTGATGTCGAAAAAGTGATATTTATCTGACCGAATTTTTTCTTTCCCTCCGTCTATTTTAATATTATTATTGCACCGCTTTTGCGTCCTCCGAGGTTGGGCAAGCGAATGATGTAATTTTTTTTAGCGAGTATACACTTAAATGTGCTTTGATAGTTAGCCCAAACATAACAATATACTACGTATCTACATAGTTATTATTTCCATATTCATGTATACATAATATACGACCCTGCCTCCATTAAACCTCATACAATCATACTCCCAGAATTATATAATTATGCATTTAATGACATTTGAAAATAGATAATAACTAGGGTCTGAAATCGTATGCACTAAAAACGTACGAAATATGCATGTATTTATGCACTTATTATCATTGAAATATGCACTAAAAATATGCAAAATAATATGCTAAGTAAAATATTCCTTTTATTTACAATTTTTTGAAACAAGTTTAGATTAAATATCTCTACAATTTGTTAAAGAATGTATATTAAAATAACTGAAAATTAAAACTTAATGTATTATACAACGTGTTATCTAATTAATTTAAAGTAAAATAATTAAAACGTTAAGAGTTTCTATTTTTAAATAATTCAACACGTGCAGGTAATTTAAAAATTGTTGTTTTCATGTATGCGATTAGTTTATCTATTTTTGGGAAAATAGAACGAATTTTTTTTTGGTATTATCCTATGTAATAAGTAAAGTGCTAAAATTTAGAGTAAAATGCTTGTATAGCTTTTGCTTTTGCTGCTTTAATCATGTATGACGTTATATAATAACATAGGCCATATTAGATATTTTATCTAGCCAATTAGAGTTATTCTATAAATGTTTTACAGCAAATCTTATCTTATTATACCGATCAACAATTATCAATTGAATCTAGCCAATTAGGTGATAGGTCAAGGAGTCAATAATTGGGTAAAAATAAGTTTATTATTATATCTTTATTTATGTAGGCAACAATATTAACGATATGCTATATTATTTTCAATACCTACTTGTATTTTATTTTTAAAAATAGCTAAAACATGCATTATAATTAAAAATGTTCCAAATATGCAAAAATATGCAAAATCAAATTTCGCATAAAATATGCTCATTAAACTCAGATTCAACATTGTGTCTTACCCAGCTATTTTTTAAACAAATAAATAAAAATATGCAAGTGTATACAATTCCAAGCTTTAATAATAACCATTAAATAATATAATCCTTTTAATTTTAATAAAATAATGGAAAAGGTAGGCTTTTTAAGTCATAATAACGAAAATTAATAAAAATAAGAAATAGTATTATATGAAATTATAAAATAATTTTGAGATCATACTGTTAAAATATTTGGTATTTAATTACCTATTGAATTATAAAATAATAAACATTTGCAAATATAAAACAATTAAAAAACATATGAACAAATTAATAAATTATAGCATTTTTATTTCAATATGAGCAATTGTACATTTTGAATATCTGAGTATTATTATTACGTATAGAAAAGGTTTGTATGGTTTAACCAGCCATTTGTAAGCAAATTTAATTTGAAAAAAGTATATTTTGATATATTTCGATGACACCGATCGATTTATTGATGTTTTTTTTTTTCATAAGAATCGATATTTAACTCGATTTTGTTATTTTTGGAAAATATTACGTTTTGGATTACCACCCCTCATTTATGTAAGTGGTTGTATAACACTGAAAATGTTTCCCATACAATGTCCACTACTCTGAAGCTACTTGCTACTCATCTGACGTCAAGAACTCGCTCTACGTTTAAAAACAAAATGTCTAATTTTATTTATGAAGTCCTTAGTTTATTTTGATTTTGTACGATATACTAAGGTGCTAACCGGTAAAAAATGACACTGAATGCTACCTAATTTTAGGGAAAAATGTATGTTTCTAAGTGACTACCTACTTACTGATAGTCACATAAACATGGCACGTATATTATACAGATTGGAGAAAATATATTTTGGGATGAGGGATGCTGTAATATTTCAGCATCCCAGCCATTCCGCGCCTAGATATACTATGAATAATATTATGTAACCCATTGGTTTTGATTATAGAAAACCATAACTGGTAAGGTTTGATCAACATTTTTGTTTATTACTTAAAAATTATTTATCAGATCGATGATTTATACAAGCAATGCTCAAATGCATCCATATACCCACGTATCAAATATCATTCTTTAAGTATACGCACCAACAGAAAAACAGAGAAGTGGGTAACACCCCACTACACCACTGTGGACAAGTCTTTTACGATGTTAACTTGAGTAAGTAGCCCTGTAGGTGTGACACGAGTCCATATTTATTAGACGTTTGTCAACCTAGCCATTTCTAGCGGAAAAGAATGACTCGGAGGACGGAGAGCTATAATAATAGTCGTAGTCGAAAAAAACAATAATAAAATTGTTCATCGGCAAAGATAAAACCTTTGTCGGTGCAATATCGTTTTTCTTTTTTTGTAAGACAGTTTCTTAAAAAGTTTCAAGAACCATAATAGGTTAAGCATTTAAAATGTCCACAAAAAATTTTCATAAAAAATTGTCTATACCAAATATCTTAAAAAATGTGTGTATAACATCTTTTATAATTTATAAAATATGTTATGGTAATTTGTTAATAACTCTAAAAATTAAATTTAATATGGAAAAAAATCTATTGACCAGAAAAAAAAATTAATAAATACCAACTATATCTTCCTAAATCGAACAATGATCGTACAATGTATAACGTTTATGGCTCCGAGGAAACGTGTCGTTTTTAAGGAGTTTTGTGTAGGCAATTCTTTCGTTTCTTTGAGGTCACAGTTCGTCCTTTTAAGTGAAGTGTGTATATACTCTCTAACCCACATCGATGATAACAAAAACAATTATCTCTTTTCAGCATGAGCTTAGCTTTTGAAAATAGGACCAAAAATTAATTAATTTGTCTTCTTTGTAAAATATATGTTACTTAATAATTTTGTGTTAATAAATATTATAATTATTAAAAAAAAAAATATTGGCGAAGATGGTTAAGCATATAAGATACGCTTCAGGCACAGATAATTTAGACGTTAAATCAAACTATTCAAAACCAATTGATGGACGTTAAGAAGCTGTACACAATACGCCTGTCAAAAATGTAAGTATGTACCGACTTCAACTTACAAAGATATAATTACTGATTATTGAAAAAAATGTAAAGATGTTTGAATGCAAGAACAAGATTCAGAGCACTTTTTTCATTTTCGAAAATTCTTTTGACGAGAATAAACATTTTAAAGTTCGTCAATTTTTTAATTTCAGATTCTGAGCAGAGCGATAAGAATGTATTGAATTTACAATGTTGTGTGTTTATTTTTAAATTTTTTTTTTTTGTTTCTGTCATCTCTTTTTGGGGCAGTAAAAATGCATTGATTTTCTTCATTAGCATTTTTTCTGGCAGGAAAATGAATCTAGTTAGTACTGTGGGACAGGTGGCAAAAGTAAAAATTCTCAAAAGTTTTCAAAAGCGTTGGGAAAAATAAAAAAAAAAATTGACAAAACGGGCATTTTACGCAAAACCAATTTTTAAAAAAATTGATTTTGTTTTTTTTTTGTGTTACGTAAAGAATAATATTTGTAGATAGATTCATAATATTTTCAGCGAATATATATATATATATATTAGAATTTTCTATAATACTATAAAATGTTAATATATTTGAACTTTTTTTAAGCTATTTAAAGATATAAAAATGTTCCCTTTTTTAATATTGTTAATAACAATTTTTATGCCATCAACTTCAAAACTTTAAAACATAATATAAAATTTCACATAAATTGTTGTTAGTGTAAATTAAAGAAAAATGTTGAACGTAAATCCATAATAGTTTTTTATAAGCGTCTAAAGTCAAATTAACGACAAAATACGCCACGAATATTTATAATTTTTTTTATTTAAAATTCATATAAATTTTTCTGTTTAAACTAAAAATTTTAAAATTCAACACAAAATTCTACATAAACTTTTTACTTTTCACAAAAAAAAAAAAATGTTTACCCGAAAGTCAAACTAATTTCTCATAAGTGTTTGAAATATTACATGCATCTAGCCTGTAAACTAGCGATTTTTCATAGAACGATTTTATTATTTTGTTATTATTCAAAAACGAATAACCGTAGACATTTTAAAATTTTATTGAATATTTAAATTAAAATTGTCTATACATCATAATATTTTAAGAATATTTTGTCTTTAATTGTTGGCATAAGAAATTTTCGATTTTTTAAAAATGTTTTCTAAAAATGTCGATTAAAAAATTTTCGTTGGGTCAAAAGGTTTAAAATTTAAAACAAGATTTCTCGTAATTATTATTTAATACTGTAATCAAAAAAATCAAAAAATTATATTAATCTATGAAATTAGATTTAACTTAAAAATGAATATGTGAAAAAAATGTATGGAATATCCTATAAAACTACAAAAGTTATACCATTTTTAAAATAAAAATAAAGACAAAATCGTTATTGGGTTTTCCTGTAAAGTATGAAATGTGTCACTTACAGTAAATAGCCTTCTGACTGACGATATACTATACATATATGTATAAAGTTAACCGATAGATTGACGGACTACCATTTTTAAGGCTTATCGATCAACGTTTTAATATCAAACGACTTACGGTTGTCGACATAAAATCGTATGAATTTTTAATTTAATAATTATTCAGTCACGATACGTGCTTCAATTCCGAGATGTACGATTTGAATAAATTCATAAAATATTCCGTACGAGTCTTGTGAATCTCTCTTCCACCGTACGATTAAAATCCATGTACCGCTTTGAGAGAAAAATAAAATAGTAAGCCAAAATTATTGATAACAGAATTATAAGTTTAGACGCCGGTATCAATCTTATAATTTACAATAATTAGTGATGTAAATGGAAAATTTCCTAAAAAAATGTTCATAATAAACATAAAGAATATATAAACGAATTGAGTCAAACTAATAAAAAATTATTTTTTATTTCTACTATACCGACGTCAAATGGGCAAGATTTGGTTAGGTCAGGGGTCGGCAACCTTTCACCTGAAGCATTGCTTAACGGCGTTTCCAGGTGGTGAGTGTATTGCCGATTAATTAAGGGGTCGGCAACCTGCGGCTCGTGAGCCACATGTGGTTTTTTCGATCTAAAGTTGCGGTTCTCCAGTTCCATATTCAAAAATAAATTATTTTATTATTAAAAACAGTATTTTATTATATAAAAAAAAAAAAATATAAATGAACAGCTCTAAAAGAAATGCCGCGGGTAGAGGCACTTATATTTGACGCATGAGATGTTGAATCCAGAATGCTACAGTGAGGTGAATAAATTGGTATTTAGGGTGCTGGTGATCTTTAGGTCGATATATTCGTGCGAACAAGTGCGTTCTCTTGTATGAGTATAATAAAAAATAAAGTAAGAAGCCAACTAACAAATAAAAATGTAGAGGCGTGCTTGAAACTCAAAACAGCAAGTTAGGAGTCAGATTCAACCAAACTTTCAATAGACATGCAAAGCCAATGCTTCCATTGATATAACTATTTATTATTCAATAACTGTAGTTATTTTATTGGAATAACTATTTTATTATTATAGCTCAAATACTAATTGAATATGTCTTGTGCTAAAAATATTTGTATGTTTTTATATGAATAAATAGTATTTCGAGTTTAAAGTTGATTATTTTAAATTGAAAATCGAATATATATATATATATATATATATAAGCAAATTCTATAATATTGAAACGAACATTTTTTGTGGCTTTTTAAAAACTGGATAATTTTGTAAATTTTACCTATTTTAGTTCTCTTGTCTTAAAAGATTGCTGACCCTTGGGTTAGGTTAATATAGGGCTGACGGTATTGAAAATGATTCGGTATACTTATGAATCGCTAAATACAGAAAGGGTGCATGTCTAATATTTTACAAGTATATAAATATATTAAATGACTTTATTATATTATCGAATTGAATATCGATTAATACATGGTCTAGGGCAGACGGGGCACATAATGTCCAGTTATATATAGATCTTTGTTAAAATAATTTAAAATTAAATAATTTAAAATTTTGTTAATTACAGAAAAAGCACTTGTTCTGTACATGTCAAATTTTTGCATAAAAAGTGTTGTTTTACAAATTTACACTCTATATAGTAATACTTTTGATATCAAACCTGGTAAACGTGATTACACTTTATTGTAAGTTACAAAATGTTGTTCTATTTATAAATATTTTAATGATGTAAAATTATTTATCAGTAAGTAAAGATAATATTGGTAGAAATGTTGCTATAACTACTATACAATAAAATTAAAACAAACATTTAAACAACGCCATATAATTGATCATTTTTTAATATCTAAGTACCATTAATTTGAATGTATATTAGAAAATGTGGTATAATTGAGTGAATATATTGACGGAATAGTTTCATACCATTAATACCATTTTATAAAACCGAAATGATTCAGTTTACCGTAATACTGAAATTATAAACAAGATTAGCTGTGTAGGTACAATTTTTAAAATATTTACTAAATATATTACATAGGTTAAGAATATGTTGTCAATGGATCTAGCTAAATTGTATTTGACATTCGTTACATCCCTTTTACCACAAAATACCGGTAAACCGGAAATATCGTCAGCCTCAGATTAATATATTCGACATCATCAATACCAATAAATAAATTCAAGTTGTATTTTAAAAAAAAATTATGTAATTTTTATATTACATACATTTTACATATAATTTTCCTCTGATAAATTTCTAAAAAATGTAATATATGAAATTTAACATCACGTATAATGATATATCGCAATCGTTATTTTCAATATGTAGTCTAAGAAAGAAAAACCCAAAAAACCTAATTAATATATCTAGTTTTAACACAAGATGACTGACAGTAATTCAAATTAGGTACTTATTCTAATTGAATTTTATCAGCTCTTCTAAAGCGATAAGTGATAAACAATAAACGTAAAAGTTGTATAACGTTATCATTTTATTTTTAAACAACAATAAACGCAATAATTGAGTTTTTATTTTATATTATTGATATGATTAATATATTTATGTTTATATCATAAGTAATATAAAACGAAATTTTGATTTCAAATTCAAGTCCTGAATATACTGATACTGAAATTACTGTTTCAAATTACCTATTCATCTTAGTGTTGGTTAATCATTACCAACACTTTTGGAATTATATGTAAGTGATAAATATATTGCCTATAGTATAGCATCACCGGTGCAGGTATAGACTTTAATTCTTATGGTGCAACACCGAAAATAGAGACTATGAGTGGTGACGGTGCTAATTATTAACGCTTGTGTATTTGTGTGTATTATAATTATATTATCGTTTATAATTTATAAAATGTTGTGATGATTTATATTTTATAGTGCTGTTGTAGTCTCGTAGACGGCAGGTTTAGAGTAGAATTATACAAGTCATAAGTACCTAAACTATTTTTTTTTTTTTTTTATTATGATAAATAAGCCGCAACATCATAGGTTATTGGCTTGTGAAATTAACATGTTTTGACAAAGATATGTAAAAATAACAAAGTAAAAGAGACATAGATTTTATATAAAATAATGTATTGTGTTTGTAAAATAAATATGTTAGATTAGATTATATAATTTGGTGAATTTTAGATAATCGAATATTTTTTCCATGTTAGTAAGATTTGGGCTTAGAGCTTCTTCCAGATTTTCATCTAGTTTACACATGGTTCTGATGTCTATGAATTTTCGGTAGTGGCAGATTACCTCTACTATTATATATTTATAAATTTATTAATATTTTATTTAATAGATATATAATGCAATGTAAATTCAACGCATTGAATATAGGTACATATTAAAAAAGTTTGGTTATTCGTTTAATAATAATAGTATAGGAGGATAGATACTTTTTTTTATCAGGATATATTTATAGAGTCTCTTATAACTAAGCCTGAATATGCAAAAAAAAAATATATTATAATTTAAGGTTGTAACCGATTTAATTTTCAAATAGCTTATGAAACTTCGTTAATACTTTAAGTGGTACACCGTACACTGCAAATGTATTATTAAATACACCATACACGACGGGGAAATTAAATTCGTACCCAAAAATCTGTTTTCACATACTCAGACTCATCCAAAGGAATTATACGAAACATTTTCACATATTATCCACACAGATTCATATACGGAAAAAAATTAAGAATACAACTTTTTAAAAAACATGTGAAAACTCGTGTGAAAATATATATTTCCGTAATGGATCTCGTTCGTAGGTAGAATATTCCCACAGGAAAGAAGGGCATATACACATTATTGTTTGCGCCTATAGGTCGTAGGCTCTCCAGTTACGGCAGTAATACAATTTAACGTAGTGTTCACTCATACCTCATATATTATATGGATAATATTATCATTAGGGCCCGGATTTATATGCGTTTTCATGTTTCTTTTAACAGTTCAAAAAGTAGCTAGATAAGCTAAAGTTTGAATCACGATCAATAGACTCGGAATATAAACCTTTATTTTGTATATTTTGTCATTTTTTTGTCATTTTTTGATGTGTACTACATATTTTGGTATTTTACGAATACCTAAGTGTTTTATACCCATTTGTTTTACTATTAAACACATCTTTTATTTTTTTTTAAATATTTTGTATATTGCTTTACATGTTAAAAAACAATTTAGATTCAAAAATACTAAAATTAATTAAAAGTAATGTTAAACATTTTGTTTTATTCTATTCTATTTTAATATTGATTTAAAATTAATTATGTTAAAAATAATAAATTAATAAATATAAAATCATTTTGTTTTTTGAAAATAAATTTATGTTTTGCATATTTATTATTTTAAAAGTTATATTTCTACAAATTAAGAGTATAAATGAATATTTTACAGTGCATATTTCTAAGGTATTTAGAGCATATCAATCTAGGGCCTCATAAATATCATATTATTATTGTAGGACAGCCATGGAATGAATCGAATGATGTGATGTAAAATGTGTATAAAATTACACACACACACATACACACGTTTTCATAAAATATATCAAACAACGAGTATGCTAATCCTGGTCTCTTTTATTCCGTGAAGGCGTAACTACGTGTATATATGTAGGTAGGTGGTCTGTGAATAAAAGATGAAAGGTGATTGAGTTTTATTTTTTTGTTAAAGGCCGTCGTCGTCGTCGTTACAACTCTCTGTTGTATTCCCCCTCTCCTCCAAGACCCCGCATAAAATATTATTTGAACAGATTTAAATAAAATTCCGTACAAACGAAAAAGACTCCGTAAACGAACACAATACGATAATTGCGTCTTACTATAGTGTTTTATAAATGTTCAGTCGGGTATTCAGGAAAACCAACAAAAAACGTCAGTTCCGGCGATTAGAAACTAAAGATTTCAGTTTTGGCTTATAACGGCTATGATTCAACCAAAATGTGATTTACATACATATAGTTCCTTGGTAATTACTAGGGTTCAGATATCAAAGCACAATAAATAATAAAAAAAAAATCTTACGACTCTTTGAAAAAAGCAAAATGGATATCGTTCTGCTGTACAGTAGGTGTCGAGTGGGTTACTTTTATAGATGTGTTAAATTTGTATTCAATGATATATATATCATTGTATACAAAAAACGATTCTGAGCAAAGACGGTCTGTCAGCCTACATAATCAAGTGTACCTATTTTAGGATATTATTCCTATTAAAATTATTTATTTTATTACTAATAATCATACAGTAAGTTGAATTAACTTTTTCCAGAAAACATTGCATTTGAAAAATTAATTAAGTGTATAAAATATAATAATATACTTTAAAAGTTTCAAGAACCCCTAAAAAATATTTTTAAATTACAACGAAATAAACAATATCATTATTTTTCATTTAAATATTTAATTTGGTCCAAATTTGAATTTAAAATTTCTATAAACAATTATTTATTTAATACATGGTTTTCATTTTTTGGTTACACTATTAAATACTTACAAAAAATCTTGTTTTAAATTTTTAATACTTCGCTATAAAAACTGATCATTTTATATATTTTTAACTACTAAATAATTTGCAAACATTCGAGATTTTGATGAATTCGGTCAAAATTTAAACTTTAATATACTTTAATATTTATTTTTATTAATTTTTATTTGCAATTTTAACAACTTATGAGGAACCATGTATTAAATTTTCAAGTTTTTTGACCAACAGAAAACTTTTTATGCGTAATAATAAAAATAAAATAAAAAAAACCCCAAAAATGTATTATGTATATAAATTGCTCAAAAAAAGTCAAAATACTTTGGAAAATGTATAGTATATAGAAAATGCTTATATAAACATTCGGTGAAAATTTCATATATCTACTGTGATTACTTATGGTGTTACAACCAAAAAACAAAATCGATTTTGTTGAAAATTGGCTTCGCGTAATTCCTATTTTTCCGTTATTTTTTTGTTGTTTTTCTCGACGCGTTTGAAAACTATAGGGAATTTTTTATTTTTGACCTTAAATACTAACTAAATTCACTTTACTATCGGAAAAGATACTGATGAAAAAAATCGGAGCACATTTACTGTCTTTAAACGTGGTGATAAAAACAAAAAAAAAAAAAACACACACACACACACACACCATTGTAAAATCAATACATTCCTCGCTCCGCTCAGAATCTAAAAAGCAACAAAAAAAAAAGCATGAGAAACAATTAACTTAAATTATGAAATTAGATAAAATCTTAACCAGTTTTAATGTGATAATTTTAACAATAGTCAATATAAGTTATTTACATTTAATTATTAATAAAGTGAATTTTTTCAGTTTTCTTACAATAAAATAATACGATATAAGTAATATGTACAATGTACATTGTACATATAAAATAAGATACAAGGTAAGGGCAGCTAGTGAAGCGCATGTCCATTGACAACATTTCAAAAATACTTACAATATAATATACATTTTATGAATCATAGTAATTATTATTTGGTTTATTATATTTGAAGTGTTGAGTGTAAAAGTGGCCTATTTTATTCAACCATCATTCAAAGTAAATTAGCTTTAAGGATTTTATTAAAACTAATTATATAGTTTCAATGTAAAAAATATTGATATTAATATATTTTTTTTTTTTTTTTTGGGAGGGGGAGAGGAGTAATTTTTTAATCCATTGTAGATTACACCTGTGGTTTTTTGTAATCAAAAAAATACATATTAGTCAACAATTTAAATTTTTTTTTATTAGTATTTGAATTTAATATTTTCAAAATATTTGTCAAGATCATGAACATTTTCAAATAATTTTTTATTACAAATTCATAAAATATTTAATTTTACTTAAAGATCGAAAAATAAATACAATATTTGTTATAAGTTTTCCTTATTTGAATCAATCCAATTGCTATACTAAAGATTATACGAATATAATGTAACTTTAAAAAAAAAATTAAAAGGTTTTATTTTACAATAAAATAAAAAAAAACAGCTATATATTTTATGTTATACATTACTATTATATTGTGTTATATTATTACATAGAAAAGTAATATCCACTGTGAAAAAATAATAAGAAAATTAATAAGTCATTAACATTAAAATTATTTTGTACCAGAAGATAGTAAAGTAAGTTATCTTAAGTGATGAAAAGAGTAAAAAATAGGCCATACTAAGTATTTTTGAACGGCGATTGGCCATAAGATAAAATAAATAAAGGGCAAACCTTATACTGCGATTTTTTTTTATGGTTGTAACTTATAAGTCAGAATATTATAATAAAAGGTACAAGTAATTTTACAGTTAATTTCTGATGCAGATAGTACACATGTCCTTAAACATAAAGTGTAACTTAGAAATAACTACTTTTAAATATTTTTAAAAACCTATAAGAATATTATTTAAAAAAATATGAAAATAAAATTAAAAACTGTCTAAAATATTAAATTTTATTAAATGTTTAGCTTCTCCTAAAAAGTTTTTTCAACTTATGCCATTTTACCAAAATCCGTCCAAATACGCCAATGTACTGTTGATATTTTTAAATTACTATTAGAAAAACTTATAAGAAACCTTGTATTCAATTTTCAATCAATAGGTACCTATTGAAATTGAAAATTGTACGCAATTTTGCAATATAATATGTAAAAAACGTTTGTGAAAATCCAACTTGAAAAACTTATTAAAAAATTATGTCCATGCATTTTTGATATTTTATTATTATAAGTCCAGTACTTAAGAGGAACCTTGTATTAAAATATTTTCAATACTTTTAACGTAGAAAAAGTTGGTAATCAGAAAACAATTTAAATTGATTGCTATAGTTATAGTATAAATTAATAAAGTGGATTTCACCTAATGTGAGAATCATTCAATATGAGCATCCGTGTAACACAACCAATAATGGTCTGGTCCCTTTTTCAATGTAAAAAAAATCGTATAATATGGGCATTCGGTTAGGTTTATGTGGTCAATATTTATTTATTATAGCGTTAGAATATATTGTACATGCATTTAAAAACGACTAAAATAATTGTGTTTCGTCGTATCTATGGGATTATATTTATCAGATGTAATAAAAATCATTACCTTTTAAATTTTAATGGGATTTCATTGTGCATTTAATTAAATGTATAAGTGTTTTATATTTGTCAGAAGTTTTTCATGCAAGAGGGCAATGAAAATAGTCCATCTGATAAAATTGAAGCGTTTGCCCATTTTGATAACCAGATCCACATTAAACAATTTAGACAACGAGCTATTACAACGTAATGTACACTTTCTACGTCTAAATAGTATTTTATTTAGTATATAATATTATTCAATATTATTTTATATTTTTATTACGTATTAATTTAACATTTTTTTTCAATTTTATGACTTACATGTGCAAAAGAAAAAAGACTGGCAAGTGGGTACTGCTTTGCTGTATAGTAAATGTCGAGTGGGTCACTTTCATGGATGTGTTAAATTTGTATTCAATAATATAAATCATTGTGTACGAAAAACGATTCTGAGCGAAAACGGTCTGTCCACCTACATAACTAAGTGTATTTTATGGTTAGGTTAATATTGCATTAAAATAATTCATTTTACTATTAATAATACAGTATAGGTTGAATTAATTTTTGTTTAAAACATTGCATTTGAAAATGACATTGAGTGTATAAAATATGATAATACACTTTAAAAGTTTCAAGCACCCTTAAAAAATATTTTTAAATTATAACGAAATAAATAACATTATTATTCTTCATTTAAATATCTAATTTCGTCCAAATTTGAACTTAATTTGAACCTAATGTCTATAAACAATTATTTATTTAATATATTTTTTTCCATTTTTTGGTTACAATATTAAATACTTACTAAAAGCTTTTTTATACATTTTCAGTTATTAGCTATAAAAACTGATCATTTATATATTTTTAACTACAAAATAGATTGCAAAAATTCGGGACTGATGAATTTTGGTCAAAATTTAATCATTAAATGCTTATAAATAAAGTGTGCCTTTGTATCTAAAATATTTTTAAAACTACATCTAAAACAACCTACGAGATATATTTTTTTAAATTTTTAATCTTAAGCTATAAAAATTAAACATTTTATAAACTTTTAACTACAAGATAATTTGAAAATGTTTGATATTTTGATGTTCAAATTTTAACTTAAAATGTCGATGAAAAAATATTTTTTTGATTTTTTGATTAAGTGTAAGTTTATAGTGTTAAACTACTTATAAAAAGTCTTGTTTTAATTTTTCAGTCTTTAGATATAAAAACTAAACGTTTTATACATTTTTATCTACAAAACTGTTCAATGATGAATTTTGGTTAAAATTTGAAATTTAAATACTTATAAAAAAAATTATGCCTATATATTTTTAATAATTTTGATCTGCTATTACAACAAATTATTTGAAATCTTGTACCTATTTGATTTTCAAACAATTTGACAAAACAATCATTTTTTAATCTATATTTATAGAAAATAAACTTACAAAACCAAAAATTTCTTAAGCTTACAAATAGCTTAAAAATAGTCAAAATATTTTTTAAATTTTTGTGAAAATTTTTAAACTGTTTATGTAGTACGTCAGTATATAAAGGTTATGAATCACTGATATAGATACCAGAGATATCTGATTATCTCGATTCTTCATCTTATTTAGAGAAATCACAAAATTAATACCTATAAAACTGTTATTCGCGGTAGAAATTGTTGTCTTAAACTTGCACGATAATTTAAACTATTTAATATTTATTAGTAGTTATTAGTGGTTTAAACTAAACATTAGTATTTATATTTTCTATGCAGTAATAAAAATATAATATGTTACTAAATTATGTTTCTCGTCAGTGATCGTGTGCTTTCTATCACACCGTTAGTCGCGTGTGAACGCGATGCTTTTTATAATTGTTTTCGGCAATTTTGGAATTGCTTTTTGTGTGAGTACATCAGGAATTATCATTTTTTGTTATAAAGGTTAATAAAATATAGACAATACATTACAAATTCTATTTTTTTGTTTATTATTATAATATCATTGTGTTTTTGTTAAAAAAATCTTATTATATCTTACAATTATGACCTAAATAACAACTGTTTGCATTGTAAAATGTAAGTCAAAATAATAAAAGTATGTATATAAATCGATAATATTTTATAATTATAAAAATAACTAGAAACCTATAAAACTGATAAATTAGTAAAATAAGTAAAAAAAAAAATGTATTCTGAGCATTCCAGCTCGTTGTAATTTTTATTTTGAATTTCGATAAGTAGTTGAAGAATCGATAAACATATAACAAATAAATTAATTCATGATTATTGACATACGTCGATTGGATGCATCTAAAGAATCAGACGAAATATGCAAGAAACAAGCCTGTGGTGTCTAAAAGTATTTAAATGTGAACGCGGTGCTCAAATCAATCACCACTGCTGACAGGTTAAGATTTTAAAAATAAGATAATGTAAAAAAAAAAATGTCTAATTTCCATTAAGATTTATTATTTTTTGTTTTATTATCTGGTCTAGATAATTTTTGAATTCAGATATCTCATTGAGATAAAAATAAAAATCTATCCGACCACAACACTGTTCAAAGGGTGACTTTCGTCTATCGCCGATGTGGTCTGTCTGCATCGGACACACAACTTAAGTCAACTTTTCTGTGCACGTCAAAAGCGGTTTAAGTCCACCGTTACACCGGTTATGGTTGTTGTTTCAGACAACTACTGATGGCGTAACACGGTGCTGCGCTGTAAAGTTCGAATACTTACTTTAATAATTAATTTCCGTCATATAAACTATAATACTTGTGAACAATTTAATACCACAGTTACAGGCACGAACAGTGTTTACAGTGCTGTCAAGACACTTTGGTCGAAATCGTGGAGTTTTCTAAGTCGCATTCTATTGAAAGTTTATTGTTCCACAAAGTGCTTTAATAACGATTTAACGAAACACTAATAATATACTGTATTGTGATGTGAAAATCATTCGGAGAATGAGGTGTATCACATAAATCGTTGTTAAATCGTCATTAAATGTACGGTTACGTTTGTACTAATTAAAGGAATACGAAGGCGACGTTTCACCGACAGCATTAGGACTCATGTAGATAAATTTATCTAGATAAATATGAATGTAATTTAACAATATTATTTAACTTTTATCCGTATCTTAGATAAAATAAGGGTATGGTTATCTTTATCTTTATCCAGATTATATTTTTGTTATCTGGTCCTAACACTGCCGCCGACTGACAGTGTTCAATATATAAACGATAGGCTAATAAAAAACATATTAGTTATGAAAACGAAGGAACGACATTTTGGAATGTAAAACATTATGGCTTGTTTTTTTTTTTATAAATTTTACATGAATTTATAGAACTAATTGTCATGAATTAATATTCTTAACGTTGAAACATCGATATGAAATTTTCTTTAAAATGTAGTCATATTTAATTTGTATAATAATATTGTTGTAGCTCTAAAATCACATCACATTACTTAGTCAGAGCGTTAATTGATTTTCAATTTAATTAATGTAAGTAATGCAGAAAGTGATTGCATTAAATTTAAGATCACCTGTAATGTTTACTTTTAATTGATATTATATATGTAAACATATTTAAATTAATATTTTGTTGAAATCGTCCATATTTTATCTTGTTCAGCATCAAGGATTGAAAAGGATAAACCATTGAACACACGTCTTATATTATTTAAGTTTATTAGTTACAGCTTGCAAAAGTCATAATAATAAAATAGAAATATCAAAAAATACAAAGTCGCATTATTACGCATTATTAGTTCTAAATTCAGAATAATAATAATAATAATAATAATAATAATAATAATTATAATGATGATGATTATGATGATAACAAATATTAATCTCGTCGATTTACAAACATCTCCCTTCTTCGGGGCTTAATTATCATTAATGAACAATGTTGTAACATTTAAAATTAAAACAAAATATATTGAGCAGTAAGGTGCAGATACCAACAAATTATTAAAGGTATTAATAAATTTAAAATTACCAATATAAATTCACAATTCTTATAATAATTAAAAATAAACAAAATATAAAATTAATAACACAATAATAAAATTATATGTAATTTAAATATTTTTTTGGTTTATTTAATAAATGACCATGTCTAGTTTTCTTTATATCATATAGCACTTTTTCTCTTTCATCGGTCTCTTTTCGATCATTAACTTTAATCCTTTTATTTGTTTTATTTATCTTTAAATGTAAAGAAGTTTTTCTGAATCTTTTTCCATTCATATTACGAGTAATATAAGACCTAGAAGGGTTTGCTACCTTACCAACAATCAAACCAATCTCTCAGACATTATTTTTAAGCCACAGTATAAAATCTCATATATTTTTTTTTCCATTTTTACTGTCTATGCCATATTTTTATTTAAACGATCAAAGGTCTTAATAAATACATTGCATTGTGGTTGAGTACAATATGATAATTTATAATTAATATATATAATAATAATTACTTAAATATGTTTGGGGTTGTACCTCCAATGAGATAGCTCCATTCCTTAGCCAAAGTCACTTAAACTAAATCGTATGGCTTCAAGCACTTGAGTCGCCTAATGTCTTGCGAGTTATCAAGAAGTTTAGCAGTTGAATTGGGGTGTAGCTCAAGTTTTTTAACATATTTGTTGGCAAACTTTTTGATTTTGGCCTGGATGGATGATATATTCAAATCTCAATGGATGATTTCATTCCTGTCGAACCGGTATGCTGCAAAAATAGTAAGAAGAGCAATATTCTGACAACGTTGAATAACGTCGATGTTGGATTTATTGGCACAACCCCACAGTTGTATGCCATAAGTCCAAATCGGTTTTATAATAGCTACACATTAAAGCCGTTTTTTTGCCAAGTCTACTGTGGAATGACTTTCAATTAGCCAGTACACCTTGAGCATTTTTTCTTGCTCGAATTTTCGTTTTTAAAATATTTGAATTCTCCATAATATTTACAATAGAACAGCTAAACCTAAATTTTATTTTATTTTGAGTGAAACAAAAGAATGTATTGATTTTAAAATGATGTGTGTGTGTATGTGTATTTTTTCTGTCTGTCATCAAGGGCAGTAAAAATACTTCGATTTTCTACTTCAACAATTTTTCTAAAAGGGAAGTGAATTTAGTTTGTGCATTTGAAAATTACCAATAGTTTTAAAATATGCCCGGGAAAACAAAAAACAATAATATTACAAATTATTATACTAAAAGTAATTTATTAATTTATTATAAGTATTTATTTTTTGTTTAAAAATAGTTACCATTGGCAATATAATATGCAAATGCAGTGATTTTTGTCAAAATGAATTCAAATATTATTTTAGTATACTAAAACGATAATATTCTTATAAAGTATGCTAGGAAAGACACACCATATCTGTTTAAAAAACAAAAAAAATTCGAAAAAAGTCATAATTTTTGATATTATATAAGTGTCTTGTGTTAAATGAATCACTCTGTACATATCAACAAATATACTAAGTAATTTAGGCTGACAGCCCATCTCAGAATCGTTTTTCGTGTAGAATGATTGATCATTGATTTAAAATTTAATATATGCATTTTAATGATACACACAACTACTGTATAGAAATGTGGTATTCACTTTCCAACTTTTTTTGAAATTATTTTTAGATGATTTAATATTATAATCCTTAATATTTATAAAATTTTTGTAATATCTAAACCACATTTTTACAATTTTAAGAAGGAAAATAAAAAATGTGACTCTGCAATTTCTCTGTACATATAAGTATATAACAGATAGTTCAGAATATTTTTTTGAGATTGATTATTGACGTAGGGGCATTTTTACAATCTGTTTTAATTAGATTGAGATGTTTTTGATGGAAAATACGATAGAGGTGCGAGACCTTTTATAAGATGATCGCAGCACGTCATGTATTTCAAATTCTTCGAAAACATATCTAAGCTATTCCTGATTTAGGAAATCGAATTTCAATTTTCAATTTCCTCCTTTAGGACAAAAATAAAAATGTGGTTTCATTGTTTGTTCCTAGTGCACGTTACAGATTGTTAAAATATTATTTCAAATTGAAAACGTGTGTAGGCTTACTACAATGAGCAAAAAATTATACACTATACATGGGCATCACTACATCAATTGCGAGGCCCAAGTAAAAATAAAATATTTATTTATTTATAGTTGGTATAGAGAGCAACAATTTTGAAAAATTGAGTCCCGAGTACCTGGAGTGCAGGAGTTGGTCGACGGTGGCAATTAGGTACCTCCTCGTTGTAGATGCTCGTTCGATGGCCATCATCGCACAGCATACGTTCTGGTTACATTTAAATTGATTGTTTCTGAAATTTTCCTAAGTAAAAAGAAGTACTTAACTTTTTTGAAAAACGGTTATGACATTGTATCCAAAATATTATTTACTTTAAAAATGATTTACATAGGATTGAAAATTTAAAACAAGTTTTCTCATAAGTAGTAAAATAATAAAATACGAACATATTTATAATAATAAATAATGACAAAAAATATTCTGCAATAAAATCCATAATAATTCCCACAATAATGACGGATTGGCTTATTGAATCATTGTAATTTTCGGAGTTTTATTCATGACAATAATAATTATTTTGTAAAACAAAAATAATTTGAAAAATAAGATAAATATTTCAGAAGTCACATAAACTGAAATTATTAAACAATTATTACATAATTTTTTGTTAGAAAGTATAAAGCTATGATAAAAAGTATTATTCTAAAAAATATTTAGCAAACAATAAAAAAATAATATTGAAGAATGATAAAGTTTTAATTAAGTTCTTTTTTATTCTACGATAAAAAGTTTCTAATTTTAGAACTTTTTCATACTTACTAAACAATTTCTAATTTTGATTTTATTAATTTTTATATTAACTAATATAGTAAACTGTTACTATAAATTTATAATTGAACAAAACAAATTTTTCTATGCTTTAGAACTCTAAATATAAAAAAAATTGTTAGAAGAGTAAAATATTTTTTTTAAAATTGATCTTCTAGACAAACTCATAAAAACGATTTAGAGCCTATTATAATTATATTATAAACCCCAAAAATATCATTAAATAATTTTTTATTGGTCAAACAAATTGAAAATTTAATAAGTTGTTACTTAAAGAATTAAAAAAAAAAATACACAATGATTTTTTATGAGCGTTTGAACTTTGGGCGGATAATTTATGAGTTACAAATATTTAAAGTTTAAATGGACAGACTAGTGAACTAAAATTTCGCGGGGTAACCGCGCACCACTCCACTTTGCTTATCGATATTTTAAAATATACATATAACTCGTAAACTACTCGACCAAATTTAATTTTTATGTGTCAAAACAATCGGAAATATATTTTGCTTTGGAATATAATATTAATGCGGTATATTGTCGATCAAAAAAGTAAAAATGTTAAAAAATGTCGTATATTATAGACAGTCCTCACTATAATTTTATTTAACATATATAGGTGAAAGCCTAGTGCTTTGCATGGTCCGGTCCCAACATATAAAAATTGCCGGGTCGTCAGTTTAGTCTGGTTCAATACTATTTGGAAGTAATTTGGTCTAGTTCTAGTTGAAATATATTATTTTTTGTTTGGTTTCGTCTAATTTCAGCAAGAAAATATTATGAGTTCAGTTCGGTCTGGACCAAACTGGTTAAGGTAA
Organism: Pentalonia nigronervosa; assembly: GCA_014851325.1. NCBI lineage: Eukaryota > Metazoa > Arthropoda > Insecta > Hemiptera > Aphididae > Pentalonia > Pentalonia nigronervosa. The sequence continues at coordinate 71,986 of JACXSJ010001473.1, forward strand.
CGGTCCTTATGATTTATTAAAATTATTATTTTTACAATACGCCAAATGAAAAAAACCAACTTCAGGCAATTGTGTTATAAATATTTATATTTATATAATTGTACTGTATTGAATGGCCATAATGACCGTCCGGTCTGGTCTACTACAAACAGCGAGCCATACAGACCGGTCCAAATTTTTTTTAGATCAAACTGTCAGTCCAGTCCTGGTCTACTTTATTAAATTAAATTACCACTGTAGTCCAGCCTAACAAAAATATGTAACCGTCGGTTCGGACCATGCAGAGCACTAGTGGGAGCATATCATAGCTGCTATTTTATTAAGATAAGTCAGGCCAGTGGAGCGAAAAACGCTGAGGTGACACTAAAATGTTGTACATAAGACCGGCGCACGCGCAGGTTCGTTGCACGATACATATTGTCGTTAGACTCGACAGGAGCGAGGCGAGACATTCGTATGCGGAGGAAAGTGACAAATGCAAGACGAACAGAGCGTTTTAAGCCGTTTGATTTTATGTTTGTTTTTTGCTGCAAATAAAAGTGTTTCCGACCATAAGAAAACTATGTCGAATATTATTTCAGTCATTTTGCGTTCTTACCTGCAGTTAATAGGAACAATGCCGGGATATTATACGTATTATGTGTCAATAAGGTTTTAATTAACTGAATAGTGTCAACGGTATATGGAATCTTTGAGTCATTCCAAGCCAATAGGGACGGACGCATACCATCGTACCTGACAAGTTAACAGCGTCATTCTTATTTATTTTAGACAGTGTCATAAGCTAGAGCGTACGGAGGTAAGATGTAATAAGTTTTAGTGCGCATCACTCTATGTGGATGATACGATAAAAATTATGTGGATATGAAAAAAAACTTCTTTCCAAAAATGCTGTTTTATAACGACTTAAAACCATGTAAAAAAATTCGAAAAAAGTCATTATTTTTTAATATTATGGGTGTATTGCGTTAAACGAATCAAAAAATATACCAAGTAATTTAGGTTGACGGCCCGTCTCAGAAACGCATTTCGTATGCATTGATTTATTACTGAATTCAAATTTTACACATGCATTTCAGTGACTTATACTCGACAAGCACTCTCGACATCTACAACTGTACAGCGGTAGGCACGCTTCGATGAATGTATTGATTTTACAATGATGTGTGTTAGTGTGTGCGATTTTGTGTCTGTATACATAGTAAAAACGCTTTAATCTTCAATTTCGAGAGTAGTTTTAGATAGAAAATCAGACTTAGTAGAAGTCAAAATTAAGAATTTCCAGGGGTTTTCAAAATAATCAGAAAAAACATATAAAAAGATGGGCAGGTTGGTGCTGCTCTGCTGTTTAAAGGGATCACACTGTTAAAGATGTGTTAAATTCGAATTAATGATATAAAATAGAAAAACGATTCTGACTGAAGACCGTTTGTCAGCCTTTATAATTAAGTATGTTTTATGATATAATTGCTATTAAAGTAATTTATTTTACTATTAGATATTAGTAATTACCATAGGTCAGCGGTTCTCAAACTGTGTTTCGCGGGCATATCTGAATTAAATATAGATATTATTATTCGTTAAATTGTTACAAGTTATATTTTTATTTTATATAGTTTGAATATTAAACAATATTATTTGAACAGTATCATCTGAAATTTTATACAGCATTGTGCACATATATTGTAAAGAAACAAATTAAAAAACAATTTATTTATTGGTATTTCTAGTTTTGGGGCATCGTAGATTTTTTTAGCATCTCAAGAGCTCCGCGGACAAAAAATGTTGAGAACCACTACCATAGGTAAAGTAGGTTGATTTAACTTTTACTGAAAAACTGGATTTGAAAACGTCATTGTATAAATAAAATAAAATACTATACTTTAAAAGTTTCAGTTACCCACGAATGATATTTTTAAATTACAACAAAATAACTGTTATTATTCTTTGTTTAAATATCTACATAATTACGTACAATTTGAATTTAAAATATATCTATACAGAAAATTGTAGTTATAATTTTTTTTAGATTTTTTGTTTAAGTATAAAATAGTTATGAGAAACCTTGCATTAAATTTTCAATTTTTATTTATAAAAATTGAAAATTTTGTACATTTTTAACTCCACGCAATATTTTGTAATTTTTTGAGATTTTAAATTTTTGTCAAAATTAGAACTTTAAATAATTATAAAAAATCGTGCCAATGTATCGTTAAGATTTTTCAATGACTATTATAAAAACTTCTGAGGAATTTCGGATTACATTTTCAAGTTTTTTTAACTCGATTTTTTTATTGATTTTTATAGGAAAAAAAATATAAAAATTGAATATGCCTTTAAATTGAATAAAATGAGTCAAAATATTTTAAAAAATGTATAATGTATAGATATAAACAATTCTAATATAAACATTGTATATTTAAAATATCTAAGATTATTCGTTTTTAAAACATAACAAAATAAGAAAATCATTCCTTAAGAAATCGTTAGTTTGCGAGTGAACATCCAATGTCGAAAAAAAATTAAAATTCAAAGGCCCATAAAAAATTAATTTGACTTTCCGATGTTTTTTTTTTTTTTAAGTTAAACAAACTCATGAGGGATCTTGTATTAAATTTTCAAATCGTATTTACGATATTGCCTTCACTGTACACAACACGAAGTGTACCTAGCGTTATATTTTTATTGTTATATTGTGTAAGTACCTATTTATGTGTTTGATTTTTAATTGGAAGATCAAAATTAATGATAAGGCAAGTTTATTTAGTTTATGATAATATATGAGTCAGAAGTTGTTGCAAACGGCACCTATCTACTAAAATACGTTTAAAATTAGTATTAGAAAAAAAATATTTAATGATTAGTTTTGTTGGTATTTTTTGACCCGTCGAATTTCCACTCGTTTCCTCCAAAGGCTTGTCTACGCATTTATATTGCATTCTTTATTATCAGTAAACAGATATAATATATTTTGACAGGTGTGGGGCCAAACTACGATTCGCCATAATTTATTATCCGACCCTTAAATGTATTTATGTTTTAAATGTTTTAGTTTAAATTACTATTTTTTTCGCCCATTCAATCGTGGAAAAGAAACACAAAAAACAATTTTTTTTTAATAGTCTTGAAGAGAAAAATGTATGCCATCGCTGTACTATGATATTATATAAAAATGTATTAAAAATGAGAGCTATGCATTTAGAGACCGAGACCTCAAAATTTCCATTTGCGGCCTTGCATCGATGATTTGCCACTGAATTCAAATTTAACTCATAAATAACAGTGACATATTCAATGGCGAGATATGCTCAAAACGTACTACATTATAGCAAAGCTACTTTCTCGGTTTATAAAAAATAATAAATATTCGTGTTAATGATGTATTATTAATATGTGATGATTGTAGGTTTATTCATTTTTAAAGATATTAATCTATATTACTAATTATCATCCAAAACGAAGATCATTTGAGAAAATATGTTTTAACACATAAATTAGGGTTGAGTATACAGTTATTGTCATTTTAAGCAGATACTCATTTTAAAAAAATTATAAAATATAAAATAATCATGATAAAATAACTGAAAATAAATATTTGGATTGAAAACGATTTTATCTTTAATTTACTTAAAGAGAAAAAATTGATATAAATATTATAATTTTGATTTAAATTAGGTATTTTATCAATTTTCTCTAAAACCACAGTTATTGACATGTTGTTTCTTTTATAGGAACCCAAGTATATAGTTATTGGCACCTACAATATTATTTATTTAAGAAAATTTCAAAATAAGGAAGTATATCACCTATAAAATAAATTTATTTCAACTAGGTAAAATACAACTAAAAAAAAAGATCAGTATATATAATAGTAATAAAAAATATATACATTATTATTTTCAATTGGATTCTATAATTAGTAGTATAAACATAATTTCAAATCAACTACCTACTTCCAATTAATATTTTATTAAAACGATTTTAAGCAGCATAATAACCTATACTAATATTGCAGTTAATTAACATAAAATAGTCATAAATTTTTGTTTCACTTTAATGTAGACAATCTTATTTTTTAACTACAGATGTAAAATACATTTAAATATTATAAAAAACTTAAAAAAAAAATAATTTTACTTTTGTTCAGTACCTAAAACCATAACAAATAATAATGTATTGAAATAAATAATAAATAAAAAATAATAGGTCTTTAGATTAATTTGTATTACAATTTATAAATTTAATAATTTATCTTTTTATAAAAAGTTAGTAATTTGATCAACATCAATAAATTTACCATTAGATAGGTATAATTATAACAAATAATAATGTAGGTATAGGAATTAAACAAAACGAAAATAATAATAATAATAATAATAATATTATTTTAAAACGAGTGCTAGTGAATTGTTTTGGTTCAGACGTTCATAATGGCTCATAATCTTTATTGTATCCCCTCAATATTTATACAATAAAACGTTGTGTCAATTATACTGTGGTCTGTTGTTTTCTTTCTTCTGCTTTTTCTTTTTTCTCTGGCATGACTACTCTCTAAAAGTTTTTGTTGCCATTACTACACTTCGCCACATATCTCTATCCCGGATTACCTCTCTCCAATCCTTAACTTCAAGAGATTTTAGGTCTGTTGTTTTAGAATACTAAATTTAAAAAAAAGTGAAAACCTTATCAACTTGATCAACAACACTAAAAATCAGAATCATTATCCTGAAAAACAAAAATTGGCAGAAATTAAGAATGTTTACTATTGAGGGGTGTAACCACCATGTATATTTTTGGCCAAAACTACTGTTTTCAATTCCAATACTACACGTACGTTGCGACAGCCCGGTCCATTAGGAAAATCAAAATTTTTTTTACACAAATATTTAGCACGTAATTAGTATGAATTTGCACAACCAAAATAATAATTTGCATGACATTGGTTTATCAGTAAAATCCAAAATTTAATGGGCTGGGTTGGCGTAACGTTGCTCCAGTCCGACCCATTAGAAAAAATATAGTTAAAGACTATATAGATATGCCAATCTTTAGCACGCTATTAGCATGAATTTGAACGACTATCACTAAAATTCGCACGAAATTTTTTTATGGTTAAAAAAACAGTTTTTATAAACGGTCATTGCGCCAACCTGATCAATTAGAAGTTTTGCGAATTTTGTGGTTTCGATACTACCGACATTTTTATTCTTCATTAAATTGTATTATTAAAGAAAATAAACTAAGATTTGTTAAGAATTAATTTTTCGTTGCTGAACAGTGGGTTTTGTTGGTAAACTAATGTCATGCAAATCCATGCTAATTACGTATCAAATATTTCTGCAAAAAAAATTTTAATTATTCTAGTGGGCTAAGCTGTCGCAACATTCGTTAATATACATGATAAATTTCAATAAACAAACACAAATCAATAAAATGTGTGTATATATATAAATCGTAAATAAACCGCATTTAAAAAGGCTTCAATGTAGTAGCTATTAAAAAAATGCTGGTGTGTTGAAGTGTCTAATAATAACAAGCTACAAATAAATAAAAATGATTTGTATTACCTGCATAATATATTTATAAACCATCGAAGGACAATATTTAAAAATAATTAATTAGTAACAACATATCTAAAGTCGAATAAAAAGAGGTTACAAACCAATACAAATCGTCTACAAACGAATGGTAAAAAAAAAAATTCAGAATTCGAAATTGGGAGGGCTGGAGAAATGTACCTAAAATCTGCTGACGGGCAAACGGCAGGTATGTATCAATATACTGATGTACATATTATGTGAATTGATACCTAATTTGCTAGTTACTTGATAATCGATTAATAATTAAACTATATCTACAACAGTACAGCTTACTGATTATAGTCCATATTATTTTTATTTTTGTCAAACAGGTTACAGGAATTTACATGATATTAGGATATTGTCTGAATTAACTATCAGATTATTTTACTGTAGGTTCCATTACAATACAACATACACGATTACACAATCTCTGTGTTAAATGAAAATATAAAATATGTGAAATATTGCCCATTAATAAATAGTCCTTAATACTAATTATAATTTGTAATATTATGTCAATAATAAACGTTGTTCGTCTTTGACATAAAAAGAAATCGCGTCGTCTCTACGTTAGACAAAATACAAAAATATAATTTCCTATATTATGCGTGATAAAGGAGGTAATTAAAAATGTGGTTTTAAATGCCTCACATTGCCGGTAATATAACTAATAATTAATGAATATCTCATATACCTTTAATATTATGGTAACATCAATTATAGACATCTATGTACCGATATTGCCTACTCAAAACGCCGGCGAATTAACAACATACAATTCATTATTGTCATGTATTTCACTGTTCAGTTGTTGTGATCAAAGCTCAATCAAATATTACAACACACAAGACTGTGGTTTTCTCTAACCTAACCTACCTAACCAAGATAAATGTTAATCATGATTTTTATCTATATAAATGTATAAATTAAAAATAAACGAAATTCCTAAAATATAAAATCATTCTTCTCGATGTATAGCCTTCCGGTTTGAAAAAAAAAAAATGTGAATGTCAAAATATTTATTAAAATATAAAATATTATTATTAGGTACTTTATACTTTTAAGTGTAGAGATATTATTTCAAATATTATTTTAAAGTATTATTATTCAATCACTAATATTAGCTTTGAACCTGAAACAACAACAACAACAACAAAAAAAAAAAAAAAATATTATAAGAACTTTGTACTTTATTTATACTTTTTTATACTACTCAAAAAAAAATATATTTTAACTGTTTTTTGTATTTGTTTTTAAATCTTGGTTTCCAAGTTAATGAAAAAAAAAAAAACTCTAAATCAAAATAACTTCATCTAACTTATACTAAAATATTGTACTCTTGTTGTGCCTTTTTGTATCACCCCCTCCCCCACCATCACAAAAAAAATTATTTTTATGTATCCGTTTTTTAATTCCGGTTTCCAAGTTAATAAATAAAAAAAAAAATATATAAAATATTCTAATGCAACTTGAATTAACGTTTTGTCATGTTTCTGTAAGCTTTTTCAAGACTGGGCATTAACTAGTTAAAAAGTAAAGATACTGAGTTATTTTTTACTCAGATGTGACTTCTAACTTAATGAGTTAAATGTATATTATATCATTAACTTATAAGTTAGTTAAATTTTTTGTTTTAATACATTTATGAGTTATTTGAAAAAAATATCTAGGCTAATTAAGAAATCGATTTAAAATTTTCAATTTAAAGAATTTTAAAGAGAATAGATATTATTTTTGAAATTCCGTGAAATAATTACATTACATTTGAGTTTTTTTGGGGGACACAACAGATTTTAAATGGGCAAATTGATTCCTAAATAACTTAGTCTAGAAATTTATAAATTCGATCATTTTTTCGAAATTATAATCGAACTTCATAGGAGTGTGTTTGATTGCTTTTAGTAGTTTTTATGATATGCAAACAAAAATATATTTCATTTTCCGTGATGTATTGACATGAGCATGCGTGTGCAAGAGTTAAAAGTGATAACTAATTGGACACACTAATGTTTATTTACTACTTGCACATTGACACGGTCTAAATGTACAAATCACATAAAGTGTCTAAATATTACTCCTTAAAACGCTCCAGGCCCTTAACATTTGGTACCAAAAACTAGATGAGAAATAATGTGTCTCTGACCCTTTCCCTCACTCTCCACACAAATATCGAAGATACTTATTTTAAAAATTTTTTCAAACCAATATTTAAAATGTAATTATTATAGCATGTAATTGCAATATTCGATTGTTTGTGGTAGGGAGGAGGCTGGGAAATGTACGATTAGTGCGGACCACGTATTTATCACGTCGATCTTTTTTAGCAATGAACAGTTCTAAAAATTGACCTTACAAAAAGAACAAACCAAAGACCAAGTGTTGACCACTACAATAGAAAAGTGTTATTATTATATTTGTGTACAACATCATTTACAAACAATAATAAAAAAAATGAAAAAAAAAAGAATGTTTTAAAACAAAACTGTTGTGGTGTAATTAAACATTTTTTTTTCTACTCTAATGTTTTATTCAAAGCGGAACAGTAGTTTTTCCTTTATTATTCGAATAAATATTTAAATAATTTTTATAAAAACCATTTTTAATATTCCTCGCTGATAATTTATGTGAACAACAACCCGGAAATCCGGAAACATTGGTTAAAAAAAACGTTCTCTACAAGTTCACCGGATTATCGCCGCTATTATTCAAATAACATAAATCTAATATAGGATATGAATTTATAAGACAGAGGCAATGAGATGAGAGATCAGTATTTATACGCTGTCCACTTTGGATACAGAATAAAAATTTTAATCAACCAGCTAATTGATCCACCACTACATCCACAATTCACGACGAAGATGAAAAATTAACTGTGGATGCAAACATTGGTTAGGTAACCGATTTAGTTATGTAAAGTACACAAATTTATAATTGCATAATGCTAAACTAGCATGTAGTCTGGGTCTGTAGGCGTACTATATACCTATAGGGTGATTTAAAATTTATGTTATTGTCAATTTATTGATTCAAAATAAAGAAAAATATATGATACGAAAGTTTTTTGATTTATAAACATTTAAAATGATTTATATATTTTATAATATTTTACAATATATTAGAGGTGTTTTAAAGGTCAAATGTAAAAACTCAAATGGGAACCAATACTTTTTTGTAAACATATTATAAAGATATTGTTTTGTAACATTTTATTGCTTGAACTATATTAATTGATACAAAATTCGATAATTGAGAGATATTTAAAGTTTCTAAATTTGGCCGACCAAAATTCCCTTAAAATATTGTAAATAATTATAAAATGTACAAATCATTTTAAACATTTCTAAATCAAAAAACTTTTGTATACTATATTTTTCTCTATTGTAAATCAAAAAATTGGTTGTAACATACATTTTAAATAACTCTTTAGATAAAGATAATAGATAAATGTGATTTATCCAGATGAAAAAATAAATAAGCATATTTTTATTTTAAAAATAAACTAGACAGGACATAGCCTAAAATCTCCCAGAAGGAGGGAGGGACCACTAGAATAATATGCCTTAAAATATTATTATATTGTGAGGAGAATTTCTTAAGGGGCCTTCATACTAATGGATTTTAAGAATCTTTTTAAAGACAACTTTTCATACATTTGGCAATCAACATTGTCGTTGATTAGCCGTAAATAATCGTCAGCACTATTATAATATTGTAATAACCCCCATAAAACAATATTTTACTCACCAATCAACCGACCAGTAATTAGACGTCGGTCTCGGGGTGTCTCATGGAATAAGTCCCGTTTGTTGTTTACGTTCGTTTATAATAATCATAATAATAATATGATATTATGAATTTTTTTATTTCATCTTTTTGCAAGAAAATATAAAACAAACTGCTTTTATATTATAAATTGTATTTTATTATTTTTGTCAAATAGGTTCTAGAAATTTACATGATATTAGGGTATTATTTGTATTAATTATTAGATTAATTTACTGCAGGTTCCATTACAATACAATATACACGATTACACAATCTCTGTGTTAGATGAAAATATAAAATATGTGAATAACTGAATCGCCATATTACCATCTATATTCTAAATAATAATATATGAATTGTATATTTTATTTAACATTTCAACTTTATTAACTGTTGCCTGTTGAATATTTTAAGTGTTTAATGACTTAAGTCTTTTTTTGTTTTCACAATTTCATTAATTATCAAACCAACATAAACTTACTACATAGATAGGAAGTATATAGGAACAAAAATAATAAATTTCTTCTAAAAACATGGATTCGATGTTATTAAATAACAAAATGTACCTTCTGAAAAACAGTTTTATTAGTGGTGGGTAATACATTATGTAGATATTGACAGCGTTAAAAAAACAGACACTTTGGAGATAACATTTTCTTTTAAACAATAAAGATGCTGTTATTTATGACCATAAAGATTACATTAGAAGTTATTATTACAGATATAAGAAAAAAATGTTTTTGTTTTATTTTAGTATTTTCATGTGAAATTATTTATTACACCACAGATGGAATTGATTTTTTGACCACCATCACATTCCAAGCAATCATTGGTGTTTTTTAAAAATATTTAAACCTAAATTATTATCAAAATTTTGAATTGATTAAGAAATCTGTTATGATTTTCCGGTGGGCAATAACAGATTAAGGAAAATATATGTGACTATACCTATTATCATTTAGATTATTGTAAATCAAACATAGACTATTCTATACTAGATTAGTAGATTATTACCTACTTATATAGGTAATATATTTTGTACTAATCATAGGCGTCACAAGGGGTACTTAAGCGATGATGCAAAAATCGTTTTTTGGAAACTGTTATTTTAGAAGTTATAGTCATTTCAAATTTGCAGTTTTATTAAAAACGGTGCGCGCTACCCAACGCATATTTAGAGCGCGCGTAATAATATTATGAATCATGTCATTATAAAGGTGAATTATAGTTGAGCGATTATATATTAGTATAATATATTAGCCAAATTAAAATTCTATAATTTCTATATTTTTAAAATATACATATATAATAGATAGATATTTATAAACAATATATACAAATTTAAATTTTAAATCTGGAAATCATCATCTCCACTAAATGACTAATTTTCACTTTTTGCCTCCTCCTCAGTTTCCTCTATCTCAGCTTCATTATATTTTGTTGTATCGTAGATGGATCCAGCCATTTTATAGTGGTTTATTACGTTAAAAGTAATTAACGATATTATATGATATAATTATATAATATTATAACTTTTTTTTTAGCTTCTAGTAATAACTATGATAGCCCAAAAATTATATAAATAATAAGTATTATAAATATCGACTGTAAAATAATAATTTTTAGTCATAACATAATAAGGACATGATTTTTCTTATAAAATGGTAATTACATAGACATCATAAGTTTAAAAAAATTATATGGTTAGCATAAACCTCAAATTCGAGCAATGGTGGAGGTTGGAGTCGATGTAATGCTTTTTGAAACTATACGTCAAACCATATGTCATTGAAGCTATTATTTTGTTAAGCATATTGGTTGAATTTCCAAATCAAAAAGCATGTTTATCATTTTCGTGTGAGGTAAATTTTTTTCCAACATAATAAATAATTGTAATTTGTTAACTTCATAGGTGGCCATCAATATAGAGAGCTTGCAAAGTATGCGGCTGCACGCACCACAAATTAACATATATCTTATAATATCTTTATATATTAAGGTATTCTATCTTAATTCGTAGCACGCTCTGAACCCATCTCTTTCTTTAAAAAAAAAAAATTAATATATTATAATAATTCCTGTAACTACTCCTGTGCTTGTGAAAAGTTGTTCTCAGAATAATAATTTGTTTTAATCTACAATGAATTAAAAATAACTTATTACGGTGGATAAAGAGTTAGCTATAAAAATAGATTTTTATACTGTAGAGTAGCCCTCAATTTTTTTTTTTATTTGGACTACATAAAATATTTTAAAATATTACGCCGGCCGCAAGTTGAAATGAATGGAACGGGGTTAAAAAAAAAAAAAAAAACTAAAAATATATTTATATATTGTGTATAACATTTGAAAATGTATTGTAAAAAAATTTGAAATTTTTTTATCAATTCAATGATTTCTGTTTGAGTCACATATAAACTAATGGTGGGACGCAGGTTGAGTATGACTGCTGTAGAGTCTAAATAATTATTAGTATAAGGTCTATGGATAATTGATGACCTTAAGACAAAAGTGAGTCACAAGGGAAGAATGACGGTAGGTTTAATTGTTATAAGATTCTTTGATAAGTTTATTTCATAGACATATAATTTATTTACATACATATATTCTATTATACTTTTAAGGTAACTTTTATTGATCTAAAACTGCTCACTGATAAAATTAAATACAGCATATCATAAATAATATGATTGAAATGTATATTAAAAATACTTTTTTTTATAATATTAGATACGTATAGAAAAATAATTATTTTTAAAGTTGATTTTGTTTTACAGAAAATATTATTATGAGCGATAATGTAGAAGTAAAGTTAAAGGATAAATTAATAAATAAAAAATCATCAAAATGGGTAATTTAAGGGTGGGAGAGGTGGATGCTACTGGTATGTTTGGGAAATAAGAACTTATATACCCCAAGAGATTCCCAGCCTAATTTACTTGGCTTCTCACTTGATCCTTTAATACATTTTCATGGCACACAGCTGACACAAGGTACATAAACAACATATAATAAGATAAAAATTATACAGCACACCTAAAGAATTTTGTGACACACCACTTTTGTACCGTGGTAAAAATACCATATATACCGTACTAAAAATTTAATTTTATAACTTACCTAAACGGAGGTGGCATTTGGGATATCGCTCAAAATTAGTAATTAAATATTTATGTCAGTTGTAAATAATTTTTTTTTTATTTTTAGTTTTATATTTTCAGTTATGATGATTCTAAAATATATAAAGTTTCTATGGATAATCTTAACATATAAAATAAAAAACGATTAAAAATATTTGGATGCTGTTGTAAAACTGATGCTATTGAAATAGCACATTTGAGAAGTTTAATAGATGATCTACTTTTATAATGCAACTTTAATCATTTTAATGTAATGAATTTTCCATGTTATTCTTAGTTGTTCACTTATATGTAAAATATACTTTTAGTTTTAAGTTTTTACATATTATTGCTTAAAAAATCTATGTATTTGAAATTAATTCAATTAACATTTATATAACTTTGTACTCAAATTACAAGTCATATTTATATGTTAATTTATTCAATAAATCATAATAATCTATATAATCTGTATGATTATACTGTTTATTTACTTCAAACAATATTTTACATGCAATAAATGAATATATATATTTTATAATAATATGTAAATTAATATTTAAAAATCTATTTAATATTTCATACATATAACTATTCTATAACTATGTATTATAAAATTTTTGTACAAACAACAACTTGTCATTGAAATGCACATACTTCTAAGAATGCTTAGTTTTGCTACTTCAAAGGATATAACATGGAAAGACTAACTGTAATAGATTGGTAAAAATATCTATAAATAGTTGTTAATTACAAAAACTAATATATTTTATTTAATATGTAATAAACAAACAAAAAAAAAAAATATTGTGTTTTAATAATTTTAAAATGTGAGGTCTATTTAGAACATTCTTCTGCATTATTACAGATCATAAAAAAAATTAAAATATAATCAATACCTAATAATGTGGTTTTTGTTGTATAATAAGTATTAAAGATTAATCATAAAAAAAATAATTATAATTAAATTGAAATAACATATTATATAATATCTAAGACTGTGCAAAATAACATAACAGCCTATCAATATGTTTGTTCTCATAAACTAATAGTACTATGAAGTTGCTAAGAGTTTTGCTTTCTATCAATATAGCTTACCTATATAATCTATAGACATAATTAAATTTATTTAAATAACTTATAATAATTAATGATACATTTTTTTTTGTTATTCAGTTATTGATTATGACAAGTTTCTCGTCAAATTTAATAATATTTAATCAGTAACTATAATTTAATACTTAAATATTTTATATTATTTCTCATGCAGATTCAATGGATTATACATTTCCAATTGAATTTATGTTTGGTGCTTCATCTGCCTCATATCAAATAGAAGGAGGCTGGAATGAAGACGGTATACAAACTATAGTTAAATTAACAAAGCACAAGTATAGACATATGGATAATATATCTATTTATCCTATGGTCTATATATATGAAATTCAAATTATTCAATAATTCAATGGCATTTTAAATATTAACTATTACTTATTTAATTATATTAATATATAGGTACTATGAATAATTATTTATTTTTGTAATACAAAATGTAATTATATAAATTCTCCAAGAAAAGGAGAAAATATTTGGGATCATTTAGTTCATACTAATCTGAAATCAATAAGAGATGGAACTAATAGAGATATTGCCTGCGATTCTAACCACATGTGTAAAGAAGATTTAGCACTTGCAAAACATTTAAATGTAACTATTTATTTTTTATTCAAATTATAATAAATCATAAATAATATATAGGTATTCCATTATTTAGTTAAAGTTATATCATTTTTAAATATCATGGGCTGGAATAACTCCATCTGGAGTAATGAATTCATTAAATCTAGAAGGAATAGCATACTCTAATCGTTTTATCAAACTTATCAAAAACGATATTATTTTTTTAGTTAGTATTATTTATAATTAAAAATAAACTATAAAGTAAGATAATAATTTCAATTATCTGCAGGATATAATGTATTATTGGAACCTACCACAGTACCTGCAGGATCTTGGAGGTTGGGTAAATCTAATTATGTCAGATTATTTTAAAGAATTTGTACGAGTGTTATTTACTTACTACGGAGAAAGAGTAAATTAAATAATTTATTGAAAAATATGAATTATCTTTGCATTTTATATTTATCATAAGTAAAATGGTAGATAACAATAAATGAACCAATGGAGGCTTGTACAAGTTATATCATTAAATGCTATGTGCTTTACTTGAATTTAAAAAATTCTTTGATAGATGCATAGATTTCTACCATTGTTATTCAAACCGCATTGCAAGCAAAGTGGAGGCTCCATTGTTTGATACGTTTATAACATCTTTAATTTGTAATACATCATAAATATTCAATGTGCTGAGTATAAGTTATGGTTAGTGAATCTATAAATGTGGCCCTTATAGTACAACGAATTTTAGATCTTAAAGAATTATGGTAGATTGCTTATGACACCATTGCCAAATAATTGAGTACATGTATTTAAATACTTTTTTTTTTTAATATTGGCTATCCTATACAAGTTAATAAATAACCATCACTTCTATAAATTGATTTTAGATGATTCTCTTAACAATAATGTGCAATGTGTAAATAACTATGCTGGTAATACATACTCAATAACATTAAAACTCAATTCTTCAATTATTGCGTTATCATTGTAAACGAACTATCTGGTTATGTAAGGTTAAAACAATATTTATACTTTAAAAACTACCAGATTAATCACAAATATAAGTATATATTGTGTATATGTAAAAAAAAAACAGAATACAATTTTAAAAAATAAATAATTTTTCGTCTACAAGATGGTATTGTAGAAGGACTTTATCAAGAATCTGGTATCACTATAGAAAATTTCAAATTTTATTTTTATCCAATAAAACTTAAAAGTAAAATCCAAAAGAAAAACACTTATATTTGTTTTTAATTATTTGCCACATAATATTAATCAAATATTTAGCGAAAAATGTAAAATAATAAGCATATATATATATATTCATATATGAATATCATACTATTACAATTAAGTTTTACTCACCCAATAGTAACCATAAATTAATGAATCTTAATGTATAATTATACATTATGATATACCATAATATGTTGTTTCAGAAGGTGAAAAGAGGTAGAGAAAAAAATGCACGAATAAAATAATAATAATAATTTAGATTTTTTTCATAATTCAGATAAAGGCGTTTTACTTATAGAAGTTTACAATTATTATTACTATTTTTACCTTACCAAAATTAAATTACTGTATATGCTTTGGGATTTTACTCGTATAAATGTGTCTTAGCAAATTTTTGGTTATATTATAATTAATTATAATTAAAATTTTTATTACGATCATCACTCATTATAATATAATTAAAAATATAAATACTTTAAAATCAATATTTAAATGATTTATTGTAATTATTACTAAATAGATTATCGTGACCCTTATGTACCGTGTTATAATAGTTCAAACTTAGAAGTCAATGAGAGGCGGTGTCCGATGACAATCCCAGTATCGTACGAAGGCAATGAGTAAATATTCTATTGATGTTGATTAAAAATTTATAATAATGACAACTAGTTGTGTAATACAATTAAAAGTCGCTTTTATGTCAGTACCACCAAAAGTAATACCCTTAAATTTTTCCCAATGTAATTGCTTTTACGTATATTATAAAAACTGTATTAGTCTCATAATTAGTACTTGCATTTAAAATCAAAATTTCATTTTACGTTATTTACAATCAAATGTTGTATATTTTTTGCGTTTATCTTTATTTAGAATTAAAGCGTTATACAAATTTTATGTTTATTGTTAAAAATAATATCTAATGTGGGTAATGGCCTGGATATAGTATATAATAAATTCTTGGATTGATTACAAAGTCACTTGGAATAAATATTTCTACGAAACCAATATTATAACTTTTAAATTAATGAATTTTAAATTATTTCGTTTCGCGTTATATTTTGTTTAATGATATATTATACATTTTGTTAATCGTTATGTTTTATTTTGTAGTATTTAATTATTTTTGATTATCGTTTTCCGTTTTAATTACATTTTTAGAAATTTCAATCTTTTTTTTTATCATATATAACGTTATACTCGTATAATCATAACGTTACTATAATGTTTGAAAGCCATGCTCATAATAAACGAAATAAGAAAGAATTAGAATCGCTTATTCACACTACGTCATAACTCTCATATTATTAAAAAAAATGCATTGTTGAGCCGAACGAACGTGTAGGGTGGAGGTTGAGAGATATTTTACAGAGTATTATCGGCTTGTTATCAACCGACAGCCGAAACTATTGAAATTAAGGATATAATTATCAACATATCACAATAGTGTATAAAAAATAATACCATTGAAAATGTAATGAATAATAATATGATTTAATTTTACATGATTAGAGCTTGTCCATGGCTTAAATTTAATTTTGATTTGGTCATTTAAAAGTACTCCCATTGCATTTTACAACCGAAAGTGCAATCAACGCTTACGATGCTTATATTGTGAAGTGTTAGGACCAGATAACGAACAAAATTATCTGGATAAAGATAAAGATATCTACACTTTATTTTATCTAAGATTCAAAGAAACGATAATAAAATCAAATACATCTTCCCAAGAAAAAAAATATATTTTATCCAGATAATTCATAGATTATTATTAATTAAGTACATAAAAAAATGTTAATTCAATGATTACAAAAAAATTAACCTTGATGCACATTTTCATACGGTTATTTTCAACTGAACATATTACATGTTGTTTATTACTAAACATTAACTTTAAAAATATATGAAATTAGGAATAACTAAGGCAATAATAGTATAAGAAATAATATTTATTACAGGCGTGATATTTTTTCGACTGTGTTATATTATTTACAAGATGCGTCCGAGGCAAAGTGAATAAAATCTAAAAATTTTTAGACAATTCT